>OY282412.1:11551600-11553269 GCA_958295455.1 Coleophora deauratella
TGAGGGTGGAGTTACTGGTGTTATCCATAGTAGGTACGGCTGCGAACAATTTCTATCATTTGTTTTAAACGGGGGCAGTTGAGAGAGGTAGCGCTGTGATTATCTTTAACATTCGAGATATTGTGTTTCTGATGGTGCAGAGTGCAGTTGTAACACTGCTGCTTGTCTCGTTCGGTTTTAACCGGGCAGTGTTTGAACTCATGGGTCGTAGAGGAGCAGTGTGCGCAAACGAATCCGTCGAACGTGCACCTCTTGCGCGTATGCCCGAATTGAAGGCATTTAAAGCAGTGCAGCAGAGGGACATAATCTTCCGCGTGGACTCTCTGATGATCGACATTTATTTTCCCCACCCGAATGACGGCTTTCCACAAAGCTGGGCTAACGATAAAGACAGCATTGTATAGTTTGTCGTTGCGATTGCCCCTTTTAAATCTAAATAGCAAGTCATTTCTGTCATTACTCACGCTACCGACGCAATCATTTTGTTTAAATATCAGATCCGGGAGCTCTTCAGGTGGAACGTCCTCCGATATTCCCTTAAGAATAATCATAGGTTTCAGAGTTTTGGACGGTTCGGCACTTACCAGATTAGCACGACTATCCTTCACCTTGCGAAGCGCAATCTCTCTGTGCTCCAGAGTGTCAAATTCAACTCTAATTTTGCCGTTGGACAAATATTTAACCTGGGCTGGAGAAAAATTGGTATCCTTGAAAGAGACACTCTGTTTCCAGCATTGGAGCGTCTCAGTTGGAGAAGTGACCTCGGTATTGGGGGTCACAATGAGAGATGGTTTGTATGTAGGAACTAATTCAGCGGATGGTTTACCTTCAAGAATAGAGGCGTATGTGGGCCGAGTGGGCTTGGCCAGGTTAAGAGAAACCTTGGCAACCTCCTCCTTGATCGTAGCCCTGAGAATCTCGACAGAGTTGGAGTCGAGGGCGGCCGGAGACGAAGAGTCGGATTGGCGAAGGCTCGTATGCTTACAGAAAATATCCGTAAGCGTCTGAATTTCTACCACCAGTTCATGAATGGACTCCTTATTCACCTTGGTGAGGCTCTTACCCTCATTCAATTTTGCGAGTATTGCCTTGGTCTTGTTAAAGAGTTCATTGCGGAAACTATCACAAAGACTCACCGGTCCGTTGGTTCTGGGCATAGCTGAGTCGTCAAGGCCCTCCTCATCGGAGAGAACCAGATCATCACCGAGAGCGCGGGGGCTGTCTTGTGACATAGTGCCGCACTAGAGACACTTTAAGTAACCGAGCACAACACAGGAGCAAAGAGACAAGCACCAACTACACAGATCTCGCGACGGTCAGAGACAACACCGCGGCAGAGAGCCACTTAAGTACACACATAAGGCGCGCAACGGGCCGCCACGTGTCACTCGCGTAGAAGCACCAAACGCGCCGCCCGGGTGACTAAAGTCACTCACGTCACCCGTCACAAGCGTCACCGCCACCCGCGTCACCGTCACCGGGGGCACTGTCACCGACGTAACCGTCACCGGCGTCCCCGTCACTCAAGTCACTGTCACCAAGTCACCGTCAACCGTGTCACCGTCACCGGCGTCACTGTCACCCAAGTCACTGTCCCCGTCACCGAAGTCACCCAAGTCACCGTGTCCCCAGCGAAATGTAACACGTCCGACACACAGGAGCGTCGAGG
>OY282413.1:2545000-2721104 GCA_958295455.1 Coleophora deauratella
ATGTGTGTTTATGTTTTAGTTATTGTTATGTAAGATAAAAATTAACTTGGATTATATATTATATATTAACTCCTCAGTTTTTTGGTAATCAAGGCTTGTAAGCCAAATTTTTACTTTAATTTTACATTCATGGGAAGACAAACTATAATAATTGAGTATTTTATTAGCCTTATTATACAAGTGAACAGACAGAAAACTATACTGTCGTCTCGCAAATGTTGTTCGACATCTAACGGGATCGATTACATTACCAACTGTACGTTTGGTATTAAATTTGGTAGGATCGTACGGGGTACATAGGTGCTGCCTAGTAATCACATGTAAAATATACAGTTGTCGTACAGACAAAACATTGCATTTCTTATATAGTTCCACGGTATGGTTCCACAAAAATAAGCGTCATATGCATTCTTCTTTTATGTAATTTCGCTCATATCTCCCTTAAATGAATTTTTTCGAAGATAATTCCCTCATAGATCGATTTCTGGTGATTTTTAACCTCTAATCCTAGATTTTTGTCAAAAGGTTTCAAGCCGTTTTCGAAATCGTCGGGACACTTAACTCGTTTAATAGTATAGGATAGGATGTAGATGACAAAGACATTTGAAAATGTATTGCTCTTCCTAATAACTGTACTGACGACATACATTGTATTAGTAATAAGGTATTATTTTAAAACATGTGTAGAAGCGATTTTTTTTGGGCTCAACATTTCTTCTCGCTTCGCAAACACTTCCCGAAACGTTGAGTGTACAAGTTCCGCGTGGTAGGAACTTTGTACTTTGTATGTGCAAAACATGTACTTAAAAAAACATTTTGATTTTGATTGATTTGATTTTATACAAATATGAATTTTTATTTGCTGAAAAGTGGCAACAACACATAGACTCTATTCTTGTAACTGAACAAATTTTCTAACTTTAGCAAATGAACAGCTCAATTATTGACTATTATTGATTATTTAAAATCCACAATTGGTAATCCCTTGGCAAAATATGTTCATGTATATTTTAACTTAAAAAAAATATTTTATTTTATTTCTTGTATATTTAGTACCCATGTAACCTAGTTTTAATATATATATATATGTATTGAAAACTTATCCAAATATAATAATAATAATAATATCCGGGACAAATCACACACGATCATCTGGCCCCAAACTAGGATTTCCTGTATCTTGGGAACCAGAGACTGATATACGTACACATATAGATATTATACACCCAGACTCAGAGTAAACATTTCTGCTCATCACAGAAAAGTTTTCCCTGTGTGGGGATCGAACCCACGACTCTCGGATCAGAGGTCAGGATCGCTAACCACTTAGCCACCGAGTCAACCGAGTATAGTTCTCACACAAGTCGTGGCTTTCATTCGTCTCTTCAACACGCAACTTTACAATTTCATGATTCACGGATTAAGTTGTTCAGTTTCATTAACACATCTACCATCTGCCAGTATACAGCTAACGAAAAGTTATTAAGCGGACCAGACACTATCAGTAATAATGACAGTATTTTTACATCAGTACACTGACATTCCATCGTTAAGTATGCGTCAGACCATCATTCCAACCACTACACTGTCAGTATAATGTCAGTATATTATCATTACTTGAAAATACTGTCATTATTACTGATAGTGTCTGGTCCGCTTTATGTTGTGTGATATGAAATATAAGATTAACATCTTATAGTTTTGATGAGTAAATAATTAAACTGATATAATATCTAAGTTCTACAAACTAAAAGTTATCTTGTGTGAGACTAATTGATTCATTGAAATAACCTACGACATCATAGAATTTGCTCAAATTTTCATTACAAACATCTAGACCCAATTCCACATACTGGCCCCACCCTTCTAAAGCTAATTCTTTGATAACATTTTCATATGCAGACAAATTAGTTATATCATCATTTTTATTAACAAGTTTAACTTTCCACGTTGTATAAGGACTACACATAGGCGGATTATTACGAATAAGTGTTGAAGTATGGTCCAAATGATAATAATACATCCCTCTATCATCTCTTTGTACTGAATGTTTCAAACTTATTTCATTATGGTTTATAACGTAAATCATATTATCACACCTGTAGTAAGAATCGCCACTATGTGTCAATTCTATCAAATATTGTGACAGTTCATGATCTAAGGCTGCTTGTACGCTTTTGTTCATAGCAACGATGCGAATACCAATTTCTCTGAATTTAATAGCGTTTTTACTTAACCCTTTAGAAATATTAGCAGTTAATATAATATCTTCACCTTTTAAAAGATTAGATATTTCTTTTTCGTGATCTTCGCGTGCAAATACAATAAAAGGTGGCTGTTCAAATTCCAAATTATTAAACCTTATATCTCGATATATACGGTGTGTTTTTTTCTTAATTACAGAAGCTTCTTTAGTTAGTTCGTCTGCGAAGAAGTCTATAGTTTTGATAGCATTTCGCACTAAGTTTTCAATAGTATTTGTCGCCTGATTTTCAAATAAAACTTGTTCTAAATATAATCCAACAAATGGAAACATGTATTGTCTAAAAGCCATCAAAGCTTTTTCATATTCTTGCAAAATTACATTGGATTGAGCGATTACTCTAAGTTTATGGACTTTATTATTTAAATCATGCCTATCAGTTATTTCGGTCTCATCATCAGAAATTAAATCCGCAATGTAGTTAGTAAATTTCAATTTATCATAGTAATCATTAATAAGATCATTTATTTTTATGACTGTGTGCATAGCAATTTGCAAATTATCTATGCAAGATTTTATTTTGATTTTCATTTCATTGTTGGTTATCTGAGTCATAAAATTCATTCGATTTTTAAAATCTTGTATAATACTTCGTATTTTCATATTATTGAAGTCTATTTCAGCATGAGATGCATTAACAGTTGATAGTCCCATTTTGTATAGGTTATATTCTAATTGAGCTTTAAGATGTGGCACAGAATCATATTATAAGCTTTTCAAAGAAATTTAATACGTCAATTTGATAAGTCAGTTTTTCAATTTCACCACCTAATGCGGATATATCGTCATTATTAATATTTCTATTCTGACAACACACTTCAGAAATTCTAATATTTTTTTCAACATCTTTTACTTTATCTATTTCTAATGAAACTTCTTCATAAAGTTTGGCTTTGGTATTAGGATCTTTTGAAAAACTTTTATTTTCGAGTGAGTTTATTTCATCTATTAATTTAGTATGGTGTGCATTTAGTTCCTTTTTAACTTGATCTTTTTTTTCAAGGTAATCACTATATTTCTCATATCCACAGTTCACGAGATTCAAAAGTGGCTGTATTTTTTTCTGTATACCATAAAAAAGGTCATCATTGTTGTTGATCTTGTCTTCTGTACTAAATTCATTAAAGTTTTCTACAAGGCATTCTTTTTCATTTTCAAAGAGAAGATATATGTTTTTAATTTTTTTTTGTGTTTCAATCAATCCTTCTTTTACATCTATGTTAGAATGTAAACCTAAAGTATTACTAGCCAATTCGGTTACAAAATTGAATACCTCCGTCACGCCTGAAAACATTTTAAGTACTTTAAGGCACTTTTTAAATAATATTGTTTGACCTAGTTCGTTCAGTTTCTTCAAAACATTATCTTTTTTATTTTCCGCTGCATACTTTCTACTTATTATATCTTTTACTAGAATTTTTATTTGTTGATCTATATCAGCGTACAAAATGTCTATTTCGGGCATCACTTTTTGAATAAGAACGTCTTTCGCTTTTTTAATTTCAAACCTAATATTACTTTCATAACTATTTCTATATTCATCAATTTTTACTTCTTTTAATGATTTGCCAAAATTATCGATATGTTTTGATACTAAATTAAAATATTCTTTGACACCTATTACAAGGTAGTTTTCAAGATCATAAGAAATTTTGTAAGTTTTACTTTGAATTGCAATTCGTAGGTAATTTAATATGTTCAAATCTTGTGAATCGTTTTTACTGTCGTATTTAGTTAATGATAAGTATTTATTAATTCTATTTAAAAGTGGTTTATACGAAGACAATAATATTTCCGTTTTGTTATGATACTTATAAAACTGAGTCTCCAAACTAAGCATTTCTTCTAGAAATCCATTCACATCATATAAATTTTGTATAGCAGTGTCTGTTTCTAGCATTTTAAGAAAGCTATGCATGAAAGACGCCACTGCAGAATTTTCCAAGTTATCCCTTAAGTATTTTTTATAATCATTAATTACATGAAAAGGCTTCACAAAATTTGGTCTTTGCGGCATTAATATTCCTCTGTCGTTTACATCACCATTTCTTTTAACTTTTCCACTAGTACAGTTTGGAAGCTCAAAGTAATTGACTGTCATAGCTTTCCCCAATCTCAGTGGAAACCAATCAATAATAGCGTAACCACCATTAGAACCAGCTATTCCAGGTACTCCGACCGACCCATGTGGTCCCATCTTTCCTTTTTTCCCCCTCAAAGAGTGTGCCTTTTGAGTGGTAAGTAAAATAAAAGTTATCGTTCCGGGATACCCACCGTAGCCTCCATGACCACCTCTACCACCATCTCCACCATTTGTACAGTTATTTCCATAAATAGCATCATACTCATAATATAGCAATAAATGCCTTTGATAGTTGTATGTATTATAATACCATCCTTTATCTTTTAAATATTTTTCAGGATCTGTGATATGAGGTATGGTTCCGTCTGATCCTCTTGCACCATTACCACCATTTTGTCCTTTGCCACCATCACCCCCATCAACAGATATAACGAGTTCGTTATCATTAGTGAAATTTTGCACAATGGCAAAGAATTCTCCAGCTGGTGCACCAGGCACACCGGGTTTCCCATCTTCTCCATCTTTTCCATCACGATAACCATCAGGCGCTCTACTATGATTATGGTTTTGACCTGCATACCCATCTAGTGATATACCGCTTTTATTTCGAATATCCCATAATGGAGAAATGACAAAAAGTTGAACATTTTCACCTTTCATGTCCAAATTATAATCAATATAAAATGTGTTTAAAGCGAATATTTCAATCACTTTTACAGTTTTAGGACTGTTCATGAAAGGTACATCGCTTAATTTAACGTTATGTCCTTTCACTATCAGTTTGCCATCATCTGTACATAACTGTTCAGGTTTTTGTATTGATTCCATGATAATTTCATGTAAGTGATATAATTTTATTTGATCAAGAGTAACATCTTTAATATTTTCATATTCGCGCTGATACAAGTCTGGACAATGTATAACGAGAAAATTTTCTACGAAACTGCCTTGTACTATGAAATTAGAACTTACACTTTGAATTTCTTTACTAAATATGTTTAAGTTTATAATGTTCTTCTGCACGGCGTATTGCGAAAAATAACGGTAAAGATGAAGCAAAAATGTATACCATCTTTGTGATTTATCCAAATAGTCAATGACGCGTGTTATTACTTCCATAAAAAGCTCTTTATATATGTTTTCTTCAAAGATTTTTAATACTATATCATCTTGAAGATAAATGTTGACACTATTTAATATATCTAAAACTCTATAAATATTTTGCACATTTATGTATTTGTCAGATGATTTTATAGTATTTTCAAATTTTTTAAAGAATGTAGTAAATTCATTTCTTAAAAATATCACATCATTATTTTTCGTTTCCTTGTTTTTAAATAAACTGGTCAAATCATTACATGCCTGAAGTATTTTCGTTTTAATTATATTATTATTGTACTGTGATAATGGTGTAACTATGTTTTGAATACGTTTTTGTTCAACAGCAAGGTTCACAATGATGTCGTGAAAAGATGATGCCCAAGCAACAGGACTTATGGAAGTCTGGGTCTCACATATTTCATCCACAAATTCCTTATAGTGTGTATAAATTGAAATATTGTTTACAAAAGGTAGGGATATATTAAAAAAATTCAAAGCTTTTCCCATCTTAATTTCAAGAGTACTTATATTATTTACATTTCTTATATCAGATTCAAGTTCTTTTATTACCTCGTATTTGTTTGATAATTCCAAAAGGAGTATCTGAATTTTAGTGATATTTTTTGGATGAAAATCCTTTTTTAACCCCCGACGCAAAAAGAGGGGTGTTATAAGTTTAACGTGTCTGTGTATCTGTGTATCTGTGTATCTGTCTGTGGTATCGTAGCTCCCAAACTGATAAACCGATTTTCGTTTTGTTTTTTTTGTGCCATAGATAATTTTATCCCGAGTATTCTTAGCTATGTTTCATGAAAATCTGTTCAGCCGTTTGAAGATCATCAGCTCTTTTCTAGTTGATGAGGGGATCTGACTAACTTCCTTATGTCCGATCGATTCGAAATTTGGTACCGTGTTACTTCAACGATATTTAAAGAACATGGTAAGGTAAGCGTGAGCTGGTCAGCCGTTTGAAGATCATCAGTTCTTTAATAGTTGATGAGGGGATCTGACTACCTTCCATATGTCCTATCGATTCGAAATTTGGTACCGTGTTACTTCAATGATATTGAAAGTATATGGTAAGGTAACCATGACCTGATTAGCCGTTTGAAGATCATCAGCTCTTTAATAGTTGATGAGGGGATCTGACTACCTTCCATATGTCCTATCGATTCGAAATTTGGTACCATGTTACTTCAATGATATTGAAAGTATATGGTAAGGTAAACATGACCTGATCAGCCGTTTGAAGATCATCAGCTGTTTAATAGTTGGTGAGGGGATCTGACTACCTTCATACGTCCTATCGTTACTAACTCAACTAACTAATCATTATAAATACCTTCCTAATATTTATACCTACTTTAAAAAGGACAAAATAAAAGTAAAATTAAAATTTTAAAAACCCCCCGACACAAAAAATAAACTCTAAAAACTAACAAATAATATTTTAAACCTATTATAATTATTATCGTCACATATATTATGTAAGTTCAAATATTTTTATTTTCCAAGCGTCGTCGCGTCGGGGGACCGCTAAGTGAAAAAAACAGGTGTAGTCGCAGATTGCAACAAAATAATTTACTCCGAAAAATTCGCAAAATCGACACAACCGTCAACGACGTCTGCCCTCACGTGTATGCCCGTTCGGGTCGCCGCACTTGGTGACGCCTCCCCCGCGCCGGCCGCATACCGCACACCGAGCTCGCCGCGCGCGGCATTACGTAGTGCGTAGACTATGCATGAAATTAAAGATCGCTCGTACCTAAATGTAATTCTTAATAATTAATTAGCTGTTGTTGAAAAAATACTTTATAAACTTTAGCGGTCCCCCGACGCGACGACGCTTGGAAAATAAAAATATTTGAACTTACATAATATATGTGACGATAATAATTATAATAGGTTTAAAATATTATTTGTTAGTTTTTAGAGTTTATTTTTTGTGTCGGGGGGGTTTTTAAAATTTTAATTTTACTTTTATTGAAGAATTATAATCATCTATCCTTAAATAAATATCTGTAATGGAATTGAGAATAAGTACTTGAATCTTGTCAGCAATACCACAAATGTAGTTAAGCAATGATAGATCGACTGCATTTATTAGTTCATTAAATTTTGATTTAGTATTATCGGATAATGTGTGGCCAAAATCTGTATCATCTTTTAGTGTAAAAAAAATATTTTCTTGTATTATTTTTTTGATATGTTTGCGATCTTTTTCCAACCTATCCAAATCTGCTAACGTACCTGCTTTGGATGGTCTTCTGAAAAGGCATATCCTTTTATATTCATTGGTTTCATTATGTAATAAAAAAATTATCAAATCAATAGCTTTGTCATAAAATATCACATTTGAATTTGATTGTTCATTTTTTAGTCTTCGCTCTAAATCATGTTGACATCGTTTCATGAAACTAGCAATACCTGAAATGACTTTATTATCATTTTTAAAAAGTTTTGTGTAACCTGTTTTATCAAAAATATCATCAACTTTGGTTACCACCAGAATAAAGCTTTTTTCAAATTTTCGAATATCGTTAATCAATTGAGTAGCATGTCTTAGTAACTCCATGAAGTCAAATCTATTAACCCCCTCTTTCACAGAAGGATAACTCACAGTAAAAATGATTTTTATAGAGTTAGCATGATCTAATATTTTTTTAATGAAATAACTATTAACAATATCAATTGTTGAATTTCTCGTATCACTGAAACCTGGCAAATCATAGTAAACGTCACCTGTTTCAGAGTCAAACACTAACTCTGGAAGTGATGTGTTCGAGTAAATTGTTGATCTACTGATTTTATGTTTGTCATCTTCTATGATGAATTCTCCCAAACCTGCGATAACTTCTTTTGCAAAGAGTTTTCTTCTATTACCAGCAAGCCATTGTACCAATGCCGTTTTTCCTGACCCAGTATTGCCCATAACAAGTACCAAATCCTTCGCGTCATCTTTAATTTCGGTTTTTTCATCTCCTTCTTTGATAAGATCTTCTGCAGCTTGGATTTTTTCTAAGTTGATGTTTCGTGTCTAAAAGAATAAAATTTCTTTGTCAAAATATTTGTGACACAATAATTATAAAAAACTAAAGGTTGCTAGATTTTACGTTAAATATAGGAAACTTTTATCTTAGAGGTTTTATTCGTTAAATGCTTAATACACTGTTTATTGTAAGTAATATTTGCCTCGTAAGTAAAGTATTTCTTGTTTTTCAGATCATATTATATAGGGTGTAACATTAAAGGTGTGCAATATTTACGGAGGTGATTAAGATTTTCAAACTGATTACGAATCACTAAAAAAGTAGCCATCTTAAAAAAATAAAATTTTCGAATGATATTCAGAATAGGTAACTTTTTTCTATCGACTTTCGATAATAATCCCCCAACTGCGCGGCTCCGACAAGGTTACGCGACTGCGCAGTGGCCCATGGCGTCACAGAGCAGACACGTCCAGTATTCTAATGCCACAGAATAGTTAAACTGGTACAGAAAAAATAGGTTAATTTATTCAATTTAATTTTAATCATGAATTTGATAAATTATCCGTAATAAATAAATGCTCATACATCTTCTCAACAAATATAGCACGCCTTGAATGTTAAACCCTGTATATACTTTATTAATTGGCCGTAGTTATGCCATAATGATCCAACTGACTTTAAAGTAAGTAAGACGCTGGTAAAATTTAAAAGTTTTAAGTTTTATTATTAGAACATTAAAAGTTTAGAAGAATTATTTATTTATCTTTTTTATTCGTAGAGTCGTACAAGAAATAGTTGATTCGCCCAGATATGAATAACTATTTTTTTATGCCAAATTAAGTCCTTAAAGTCCGAAATAACACCATGATATGTCTGATGTTTGATTGTAAGTGACTGATTAAAAGTATGATTCCTGCTATCTATGAAATTAAATTTTATTAATTTGTTATTTAATGTTAAGATATATTTTTTTTCACCTATTTTTGTTATTTTATAGAATAGAATAGAATAAAATAGAATAGAATAGAATAGAAATAATTTATTTGCAAGAATACATGTCAATACATAATATGGTCTTAAATTAGCGTCCAGTACAGTATTCTGCTTTAAAAAAGCGTGCAAATGTATCAAATAGTTATAATAATAATTTTAATACTAATAGTTACAAAGATTATCAAACACAAGAAGAAAACATCAAAAAATAATAATAATTAAAAACCAAATAATAAATTGAAAAAATACATAAATGTCAAAATAGAAATGTCAAGTTAAGAAATATAAAGCTTTGTTATTAGTCATAATATGTCTCTGTGTGCTAAGTATTCTTTAATACTGTAAAAACAATTCGTCAATAGCCATTTAAATAATTTAGATTTAGTATATACTTGTAGTGTCTTTTTTTTTTTTTTATGTGATAAGGAAGGTGTAGGTACACAGTGGCTGACGTTTAGCGCTGACCATGCAGTTTGCGGGCTCGCTGGCCAGCGCCGTCATACCTGTGTACCGCCAGTCGATCTCCGTTACTCGCCCCGCTAGCTCGCCCATTTTATACAATTTAGTATTGCATATTGTTTGTGTCAATAAACCTTCAATTACATTCCGGACGTTTCTCTAAGCACTGACCCTTCCCTTCTGATTCAGTATCTTTAACTATTAGCCAAACAGTGACAAACCAACAATCAAACATAACATTGGTGATCTCCGACTAGAACATTTGATAAGGGCCAGTGCCGTGTTGTGTTTCGTGAACTTTATATTTTTTTTTATGAGAACGACTCGCCCTACCACTAATAGGGCTGGGCATAGGTATAAGAGCTAGCGGGGACAACCAATTTAATTTCGCGTCGTCGAATACAATAAAGTGAAGTGTGATACTGAACTATGTCTCTGGATCTCGGACAAGTCCCGTTAGGAGTGCCGCCATCACCGCATCCGATCGGACAGCCGAGGGCTGACACTCCTGGCGGAGCCCAGTTCCAGCAAATTGATATGGCAGCAGTCTCTTTGAGCTCCAGGATTCCCGACTTTTGGACGGATCAACCTCGGTTATGGTTCCTTCAAATCGAATCTGTTTTGGCTCCACAACGACTGAGTGATCAAGCTAAGTACGATTTGGTCATAGGAAAATTAAGTAAAGATGCCATCAGCCAGATCACTAATCTAATCATTAATCCACCGCTTACTGGCAAGTTTGAGGCTTTGAAACAGAGGCTTTTAAATATTTACGAGGAATCTGCGTCTAGACAATTGCAAAAATTACTAAGCGAGATGGATTTAGGGGATCAGAAACCCTCACAGCTGTTATACCGTATGCGCGAGTTAGCGCGTGAAAAGATTCCTGATGAGACACTAAGGATCCTATGGCAAAGTCACCTTCCACCAGCTACCAGAGCCGTTTTAGCCGTCGCCGACAGTAAAGATCTAGATGCTTTAGCTGCTACAGCCGATAAGGTTATGGAGACCACCAGACCAATACACGTACATGAAGTCGCAGACCAACAGTCAGACAAAGGTGCTATTTTAGCTGAAATTGCGAAGCTAAACCTGAGAATGGCCAGTTTAGAAAATGATAGATCGAGATTGACTGATCGTTCCTCGCAATGCCGTTGTACGCAGAGAGGAAGGTCACGCTCTAGAACTAGGAAGTTCAGGTCATGGAACCGGCGTTCATCATCTCGTGGTCCTAGTGGCAGTTCCAGTCAGCCAGCAGAAGATCCCAATTGGTTGTGCTCGTACCACTACCGGTACCGTGAAAAAGCTCGCTCTTGCGTTTCATCGTGCGCGTGGAAAAAGCAGCAGGGAAACTAAACCAGGTGCAGGCCGTGGCGGATGTCTGTGCCATCTCTCCAGCACACCGCCTCAGTTTAACAGATTCAAACATTGGACTCCGTTTTCTAATAGATACAGGTGCAAATGTGTCAGTGCTTCCGCGTAAAAATAAATTAGTGAATTCCAGTGAAAGTGCCGATTACAAATTATATGCCGCGAACGGTACTGAAATTAAAACATATGGTGTAAAGACTCTAGAATTAAACCTTGGTTTAAGAAGAGCATTTAAGTGGACTTTTGTAATTGCAGATATTAGTCAACCTATTTTGGGAGCAGATTTTCTGGCAAAATATGGATTGTTAGTAGATTTAAAATCTCGTAAGCTTATCGATAATGTAACTAACCTGAATGTAATTGCATCTGTAGTCTGTTATAGTGAACCCTCAGTGAAAACAGTTGACGAGAACCATCCTTTTCATTCATTGTTAAATAAATACCCGGATATTACAAAACCGATATCTTTTAAAGAGACTCCAAGTCATAATGTTTGTCACCATATCGAAACGGAAGGTCCTCCAGTTCACGCTCGTGCTAGACCTTTGCCACCACAGAGGTATAAACAAATTAAAGAAGAATTTCGTACAATGCAGGAATTAGGTATCTGTAGACCATCTAAAAGTCCTTGGGCCAGCGCATTACACGTTGTCCCAAAAAAGAATGGAGATTTAAGACCTTGTGGAGATTACAGGAAACTGAATGCTGTTACTAAACCGGACAGATACCCAATTCCTAGATTGCATGACTTTACCTATAGTTTAGCAGGAAAGAAATATTTTTCAAAAATTGACATCAACCGTGCTTACCATTTTATTCCCGTAGCAGAAGAAGACATTGAGAAAACAGCCATTATTACTCCTTTTGGTTTGTACGAATTCCCTAGGATGACATTCGGATTGCGGAACGCAGCACAGACGTTCCAAAGGTTTATGGACTCTACCGTATTACATGGACTTAATTTTATATTTTGTTACCTAGATGACGTGTTAATCGCTAGCAGCACAGAGGAGGAGCACAAGCAACACCTGGAGACAGTTTTCGCAAGGCTAAACGAGTTTGGCATCACCATAAACATCTCGAAGTGCAGTTTTGGTAAGTCAAAATTAGATTTTTTAGGTCACGAGGTCTCTGAAGCAGGAACACGGCCGCTGGAAGACAAGGTCAAGGCCATAACGGATTTTCCTCGACCGGAAACAGTACAGACGTTACGTCGTTTCCTAGGTATGGTTAATTTTTACCGTTCATACATACCTAACGCAGTAGCATCTCAAATGGAGTTAAATAAATTTTTGCACAACTCAAAAAAGAACGATAAAACCAAAATTAATTGGACAGAAAAATCGATTGAAGCTTTCGAAGAATGTAAATTAAGTTTGAAAAATGCTACCACGTTAGCGCATCCCCATTCTGACGCACCCCTAGCGCTTATGGCGGATGCCTCAGACACATGTGTAGGTGCAGTTTTGCAACAGAAAGTAGGTTCTAACTGGAAACCGTTAGGATATTTCTCAAAGAAAATTTCGGAAGCCCAGAGGAAATATAGTACGTATGATAGAGAATTATTAGCAGTGTATTTGGCAGTTATTCATTTCCGTAAAATGTTTGAAGGGCAACAGTTGATAATTTTTACAGATCATAAGCCTTTAACTTATGCATTTAAAAGGTCCGATAGTAACAAAGAAACTTCACACCGAGCGAGACAGCTTATGTTCATAAGCGAGTTTACAACGGACATACGATACTTAGAAGGTAAACATAATGTAGTTGCTGACAGCCTGTCGCGACTAGAAACAATAACATGTCCCACAGCGATCGAGTTCGACAAAGTTGCTGAAGCGCAGAAACTCGACGACTACATTTCGCAGGAAGCAAGCAGCAAAAACAGCGATAGCAGTGTACGTATAAAAAAATTGTTTTTACCTACAGGAAATGATGAAATTTATTGCGAGATTTCAACGGACAATGCCAGACCGTACCTACCGGAAAGTTTTAGAAAGATAGCTTTCGATACGATTCATAATCTTAATCACCCTGGGATTAGGGCAACTCAAAAATTAGTAGCAAGTAAATTTTTCTGGCCAAACATGAACAAGGACGTTAAACTTTGGGCAAAGACTTGTGTACTCTGCCAGAAGTCTAAAGTTGGTAGACACACGTTTTCGGAATTTGATAAATTTTCAGATGTTGATAGGTTCGAACACATTCACGTGGACATAGTTGGTCCTTTGCCAACGTCACAGGAGGGGTATAGGTACTGTGTTACCATAATAGATAGAAAAACCCATTGGCCAGAAGCTTTTCCTATTCAAGATATTACGGCGGAAAGCGTAGCAAAAACAGTTTATGAAGGTTGGATAGTGCGTTATGGTAACCCGTTAAAACTAACAGCTGATCAAGGTAGACAGTTTGAAAGCAATTTGTTTAGTCAATTAATGAAAATTATGGGTGTACAAAAAAGCCGGACCACCCCATACCATCCGCAGTGTAACGGAATGGTAGAGCGTTGGCATCGTTCGTTGAAGTCTGCTTTAATGGCAAGATTGAAGGACAACCAGTCTTGGGTAGAAGAGCTTCCTACAGTCATGTTAGGTCTTCGTGCCGCGCTGAGAAGCGAAAATAGCGTCAGTGCAGCCGAGATGACTTTTGGTAAAACTTTACGTTTGCCTGGCGATTTTTATGACGTCACACGCAAAGAGGTAAGTGACGAGATTAGTATAGTGGGCAGGATAAGAGAGCACATAAGTAAGTTGAAACCTGAATTAAAATCAAAAAGTAGTTCACGATCATTTTTTGTTCATCCAGACTTATACACGTGTAGTCACGTTTTTGTGAGAGACGATTCAGTGCGCAAGCCACTTAAGCCCCCTTACGATGGCCCGTATCGCGTCGTAAGCAGGGCTGACAAAGTGTTTAAGGTGCAGTTACACGGTCGTGTTAGTAACATTTCGATAGATAGGTTAAAACCTGCATATTTGTTGAATGATTCTGTTGATGAAAGCTCACCCACTGTTTTCCAAGAGCCAGATGTGGACTTTAATGTAAAAGTCACAAAACCTATAGTTTTCAAAACTAGAAGCGGTCGCGAAATAAGACGACCGGCACGTTTTTCGTAGCTTTGTCTATGTATAGAATGATTATTTTATTCACTTGTGTAATTGTGTATCTTAGGTACCACAGTATGTACCTACCTTATCTTTATGTAACTCTTTCATTTTGTACTTTGATTTGTATGTTGCAAGCGTTCAACTTGTTATAAGTTGCTGAAATAGCCAATAAATTAAAGTACCTATGTTGATATGTTCGATTAAACAGAGGTTGTATGTAGGTATGCGAAAACTAGTGTCGTAACTAATAATGTCTATTCTGCAGTAATTTGTTATTTAAAGTATATTTTTACGATTCTGATCGACATTCACTATCGAATTTTTCAGAAAGTTGTAATTCGGAAGTTACGTTTAGAATTATTTTATTAAAGTTTTGTAAACACCATGGGCTGGGGCCAAAGTAAACAACAAGATCAGAACGTGGGCGTCGCCCAGGCATTTGCTTCATCCAGTAATGTTGAAACAAAGATTAATAATTATGGAATCGTTTTGATCGTTATTGTGGTATTATTGGCAGCGATGTTGATATACGCGTTGCATATTCAATGTAGAAGAAAGGTTAAGGGCTGGCTTCGCAAGGAAGTCGTCGGAATCGGATTGACTCCAGTAGTTAAGGTTCAATCTGTTCCGCAGCAGCAGCCGCATCAAGGAGCTACTACAATTTATTAGTGTTATTTTAAAGTGTTGAAGTGATATCTATTGAGTTCGTGTCTATTAGTGCTCTATTTTTCGCATACCTATCTTAGCTATACCAGTACTTTAGTACTAACATTAAGTAATTTTGTATTATTTTTAGAATTGTATGTTTATTGACACGTCACGTAAGTTATACACTGATATTAATCAATTTTTATTTTTTATTGCTGTACCAGATATGTTTGTTACTTTCATATTTTTGTTTTCATGTTGGTAATACTGTTTAAATTTACTCTAATGTAACCTTATTTGTACAAAAAGGCTCCACAAGAGAAGCCATTGTTAAATTAAACAATGAGTTTTAATTTTATAAACTAATTTTGTAATGCAAAATCATAACCTCCTTTTTATCAAGATTGGTAAGTGAATGAATGTAGTTCTGTATAAAATGTTTATAAAACTTATACACAGCTCAACTGGTGTTAAGATTGCAACATAAGTCATGTTTACCAGTCAGCATTAGCAACAATGTACTGTATTGTAACCCGATGCGTACTCGCATTCCAAGAACTTGATAACGATGTTGGACTTGTTAACTTTATATACAGGTTGATCAAAATTGATATTTTAAAAACTTTTGTAATTTTTTTGAACTTTAGTTATTTTTTTTCTTTTTAAAAGAGGGGGATCTATGTAGGTACACAGTGGCTGACGTTTAGCGCTGACCATGCAGTTTGCGGGCTCGCTGGCCAGCGCCGTCATACCTGTGTACCGCCAGTCGATCTCCGTTACTCGCCCCGCTAGCTCGCCCATTTTATACAATTTAGTATTGCATATTGTTTGTGTCAATAAACCTTCAATTACATTCCGGACGTTTCTCTAAGCACTGACCCTTCCCTTCTGATTCAGTATCTTTAACTATTAGCCAAACAGTGACAAACCAACAATCAAACATAACAAAGGCAAACGAGCAAGGTCTTGGATTAATATAAGTATCATATAAATATAAATATGATTAGCTATAGAAAAAATATATACAGGGTGTTACAAAACTCCCCCTAATGAATTAAGGGTGTTAAAGTGTGTCATGCATGGAGTCCACTGTATTTTTTTTTAACAAAACGTTAAATAAAAATTTTGCGAAAACGAATTATTTTTAATCATAAATAAGATTATCGATAATGTAAGAACCACAGCACTATTGTATTCACCTGTCAGTTCATGATAGGAGTACAAATAGCCGCGCTATGAGAGGCTGCCTTCATATGCCGCTGCGCTATGATTGGCGCGTTTGCGCGCGGGGTCATGACCGCGACCAGATGATCTCTAGAGTTGGAAAATTGTAAATATCATATCGATATTTTTGAAGAAATTCGATACACGATTTCTCCGAAACGTGAACTGATGCAGCAAAAAGAAAAAGTACCCAAATTTTAAAATGATTCACAGTCCACGCCGTTTCAACCTTTAGGGGTAGTTTTGTAACACCCTGTATGTCAGGTATGTACCTCAGTAAAAGCATTAGAAGGCAACAGATTTAAAACCGCCATTTTGATTTCACGGGACGGCTCTGTGTCTGTACGGTAAGCTTGAATGGTGATGTGACCAAGTGCTTCTTCAATTTTGATAGGCAGCTCCCAACCTGCTGGATTGTCCACGCGCTGAAAACATTTAATAGCAATGAAAATTCAATATCTGGGATTCTTTGGCTATTACTAACCTACCTATGGATTTTTAGTCTGTTAATAAACAGTTATTTATTTATTTTTATTAGTAACAACATAGTCAAGTTTCAGGGAGCGTGATGGAGCTTTTTAAAAACTAAAATTAATTATTAAATCTAACCTTAACTAGTCAACCGAACAGAAGCTCATGCTCTGATTGAATGCGCTGTGAGGCCCACAGCGCCTTACAGCTAGCCTAAATGTTTAGTCTAGGCGGGATGGCGTGATGACTTCCCAGAATATAGAGTGCGCACCTTTTATGCTTGCACTGTTATTGTCTGGGGTCTAGGTGAAGACATAACTCCTCCATCCCCAAGAGCGAAATTATCTGACGATATTGGAGTCTGATGATTTCGCCAGCAACTTATAATGCTAGGCTTAAATTTATATATAATAGATCCCATAAAAATTAAGATTAAGACTATGTAGAGTAATACGGTGGCTAAACTAACACTTTCCGTATTCACTGCACTAAAACTTTTGTGTCCACTTTCACTTTTAAGCTCGTGCGACAGGTGTTTCAGATCATCCAGGTTGACACCCTTCAGGTTTACGACACTGTCATTGACAATGCTGTCTCTCCTCAGCTCAGGTAGAGTTAAAACAGGAGCCACGGTGTATTTAAGGTCTCCAACGTGATTCCTAAGGCGTTCCAGCTTTCTGCCATCCAGATTTACATCGCAGTTTTCATCAATCTCTAGAAGGTAAGTTCCTTTCAGCTGTTCTTTGTTCACCTCATCAGAGCAAGATTTAGTGAGTAAGATGTTATCTCGTGTGTATATTATCCAGCTATTGGCTGCGATTCTTTGAACTTTGATGGTTTCCAGATTAACTATCTGCGGACAGCATAAGCTCAAGTTCTTCTCAAACTTCATCAGTTGTTCTACACATGTGTTCTCTGGGTAAGGAACCACGTTGACATCAGTGCACAGGAACTGGTGAGCAGCTACTTCGCTGCAGGCGCTAATGACTGGGAGGTATTTCAAACCTTTCACCAAAAGGTAGGGATATTTGGGAATGACAGCGATCGTTCTGTTCACTTCAATATGAAAAATAGGTAATGGGAAAATTTTATAATAATAGTAAGTGTGGTTATCAGTTAACGGGACTTCCATTATAAACGTTATCTGGTTTTGTTTTACGTAAGCTTTAATTACAATGGTCCTTTCTATTTTAACAAGATTAGCTTCATTTACGTGATACATCAAGGAGTGAGATTTTGCAATATTTTGTAACAGTGATAACATTTCCGTAGAGTTTAAGATAGCCTGATGAAGTACAGATATCTTACTAAAATCTAGTGCAGTTTCAACTTCATTTAATATAATATAAATAGTACGAAAGTTACTTAAAAATGTATTAAACATACTTAAAACATAAATAGCATAAACAGAGTTATTTTCTTTTGTTGCTATATGAGTAGTTATTCTTTCAATTCTCTTAAGACGTTCATCTAATATTTGAGTGTTTTCATGTAAAGTATCTGTATGATTAATAAGTTTATCCAGCATTTCAGTAATTATAGTAATTTTCTTTTCAGTGTGCAATTGTTTTCCATCCAATTCAGATATTAAAGAGTCATATTTCATTGCATCATCATGATCTAGATTTCCAGTTATTAATTTGACTATAGAACCAAGGGGATCAATAAGTCCTCTTTTAAATCTTTTTGAGGGTACAAGTTGTTGAAATTTAGAAACAGTTGTTCGATGCAGATAATCAACTTGGGTTTTAATCGATTCGAATTCATGTTCATATGGCCTATGTACATTGACCAATCTCTTAAACTGATTATATTTTAAAATATTAAACTCTAATATGTTACCTATTCCACTTAAATCTAATTTCTTAATTAAAAGCCATCGGTCTTCCTGCTTGAGGGCTTGACCTAGCTTTACGGGTAAAATACCAGGGTTTTCATTATTAACCTTTTGAAGTAGATGGGCGTGCCCCATCGGGATCAGGGTCCAGGTTATCACGACCAGCCACCACCTGTGGAGGGCGTTTGATGTTTTTAATAGGCACTTTAGTTAATCTTTGTCCTATTGTTACTGGTACTATATTTCTGCTAGGGGATCCTTTAACCTTTGCTTTCCTATATCTTGGTTTATCCTTGCTTTTCCTTACGTTAATGTCCTTTACATAAATACTCTTTTATTCATCTAACTCTAGTTCTGACTCTCCTCCTCTATCTTTCCTGATCTTTTCCTTTTTGGTTAGCATTTTCTGATAAATGTATTGATATAAGCCTTTTGTACGTTTAGCATGGTCTTTTACTAGTTGTTGCGTGTAACTTTTTTCGAACTATATATCAAAAGGTTTACCGGCATCAGTATGTCCGAAGACAACTTCAAACGGGGTGAGGTCTGTAGTACTATGTATTGTATTATTATAAGCTAATACTGCGTAAGTCATTACGGAAGCAGCGTCAGTACACTTCTTCTCGTATCTTGCTAAGCGATAGATTTCAATGATTGTAGAGTGAAATCTCTCAATCAGTCCAGTAGAATTAGGGTTGTTTGGGGTAGTTATATGGATTTGGATACTGTACATAGACAGTAGCTCACGCATTAACTCGTTGTTAAATTCAGAGCCTGGATCACATGAAATTTTCTTCGGGATTCCATAATAGGAGAAATACTTAATCAGGGCTCTAACAACTTCGGGGGTACTTCTGTTGGAGATTTCTATGGCCTGAGCCAGCTTACTAAAAGCGTCTATTAGGGTTAGGTAGTATATTCCTTCTATAGTAAAGAGATCTATGAAGAGCTCTTGGAACGGAGCATCCTGAGTTTGAGTAAGTTGCAAAATTGGTTTTAATGGTTTTCTGTCATACTTCATCTTCTGGCAAGGCTCACATCCATTCAACACAGCTGCTATGGTATCTAACATGTTAGGCCAGAAATAGTTTCTACGGATCCTAACCATTGTTTCCTTTATGCCGCGATGGCACGTTTTTCCTAGATGGTATTTCAAAATTATAGCCTTCTGTTCCTTCTCATCCTCAACATAAACTACTCGCTCGGTGCACTCTAAAAATTCAACGGAACCTTTCTTAAATAATTCTATAATGATTTTACTAAACTCTTTTCTATGTTCTTCAGTTTCAAAGTAAATGAAATACTTTAATTTTGGTCTTATATACTCCTTTAGAAAATCTTTTATCACTGTTTCGTTTCCAAATGGTAGGAACACTTCAAGAACTTTCTGCTTGTCTCTTGAAAGATCCTTAAGGTCCAGTTGATTTTTAAACCAATGAAATACTAAAATTTGATTTGGCTTTGTATCGATTGCTTCCTGTAATATAGGAATTCCTAAGGATTCTAATTCTGGTCCTGAATGTACTGTGTCAGTTTTGCTACTACTAGAAACTGGTGGTAGAGGATAGTCTTTTTCGTTTTCATTTTCAGAAACGGTTGCAGTTGCAGATGAATCTGAGATAGTAATGGTATCATAGTCATGTAAGTCAGTGTCTTTAGTCTTACCGAGATTAGTAATTTGATCAGTCAGTTCTTTTAAGTACTTGTTTAGATCTTTGTCAACATTAACCTTTATTGAGTCATCGTCAGAACCTAAGGCGTTTATTTTGATTCGGGAAAGTGCATCTGCATTAGTGTTTTGTTTCCCATTTTTGTATATGACCTCGAAGTCATATTCCTGTAATCTAAGTCGCCAGCGGGTCAGTTTGCTATCTGGTTCTTTAAGTGAATAGAGCCAGGCTAAGGGACGATGGTCGGTATATATTTGGAATTTATTGCCGTACAAGTACGGACGGAAGTGTTTTATGGCCCAGATTATGGCTAGAAGTTCACGTTCAATCGTGCTGTATCGAGATTCGGTATCTGAGAGGGGACGACTTGCATACGCTATGGGTTTATCTGCACCAACGGGGCCTTGCGAAAGCACGGCACCAAGTGCTATATTAGAAGCATCTGTTGTCAGTAAGTATGGTTTGTTTGGGTCAGGATACTGTAAAAGTGGTGCTGTTGTCAAAAGTTCTTTACATTTTTCAAAAGAGTCTTTGTACTTTCGGTCGATCACAATTTTGTTTCGTTTCTTTAAACATGATGTCAGTGGGTGGACTATTGTAGCATAATCTTTAATAAATTTTCTGTAATATCCCATGAGTCCTAAAAAGCTTCTAATTTCAGTCTGAGTCTTAGGGAGAGGATAGTTTATTATTGATTTAACTTTATCGTCATTTGGTTGTAGTCCTTTTGTAGTTATTTTATGTCCAAGGTATAACACTTCTTTTCTCAAAAACTCTGATTTGTCGAGCTGTACTTTTAAGTTAGTCTGTCGTAGTCTGTCAAAAACTTGTCTTAGTCTTTCAAGGTGTTTCTGTAAGCTAGGGGAATATATAATAATGTCATCGAGATAGACCAGGCAGTGAATACCTTGCATACCTCTCAACGCATTATCCATTGTACGTTGAAACGTTGCAGGTGCAGTCTTGAGTCCAAAGGGCATTCTAAGGAACTCGTAATGTCCTGCTTGTGTACTAAACGCGGTTTTTTGTCTATCACTTTCATTCACCTCTATCTGATGATATCCACTCGCTAGATCTAATGTCGTGAAGTATGTACTGTTTCCTAATTTGTCAAAAATATCTGTAATGTTTGGTAAGGGGTATTTGTCGTCTACTGTAATGTCGTTAAGTCGTCTGTAGTCAATCACCATTCTGTATTTTGCTTCACCGGAGGCATCTGCCTTTTTAGGGACTAAGTGCACAGGGGCACTCCACGGAGAAAAGGATTCTTGTATAACATTGTCTTTTAGTAGTTTATCAACTTGTCTTTTAATTTCTTCGGTCTGAGCAGGGGGTTGTCGATAGGGTTTAGTATATACTGGGTCCTCATTCTTCGTTCTAATAAAATGTTTAACTTGGTTAGTAAAAGACAGGGGAATTTGGTCACAATAGAAAATATCCTTATATTCTTCACACAGTCTGTAAATACTCTCTCTTTCCTCTTCATTCATATGGTCCAGTCGTAATTTAGATTGTAAATTTTCTAATAACAGATTGTCAATGTCACAGTCTGTAGTATTACCAGTAAAGTTTACCTCACACTCTTCCTCACGATACTCTAAAATTTTAAATGGGGATTTTATCTCTAGGATTTTGTCTTCTTCCAAATTGTTTTGTATTACGGTGCTAGCATATCCGTTAACGCATTTAACTAACGCGTTTGGCATTCGAAGTCCTTCACAAAATTTAGTAAAGCAGAGAATACCTACTCCAGAATATAAATCTGTCGGTAATTTTACTACATTGTCACATCGTGCGGTCAGTTCTATTTCATACTGTAAGCACTCTTGCACTATAGGTATGGTAGTAGTGCTTGTTTTTAGTACCTGTTCCTTCAGGTTGATTACAGCTTCTAGTTGTTTAAGAAGGTCATTGCCTATAAGGCCGTCGTAACGAGAATCGACATTATACACATAAAATTTATGGAAGTCAGGGTTTCTAAACGTGGGGAATAATGGGATTCGAATTACTTGATCATGATTACTTGAAGCATGTGTGCTTATAACCTCGAATGGTTCATAAGTAACATAAGACGAAAAGTATTCATAGCATTTTCTGGGGCTTATAAAGGAACGCGTACTTCCTGTATCGATCATAAATTTTGCATTGATTTCCGGAATGAAAATGTATGGTAATTTTAACTTCGTATCACAATTAAGTTCTATTATCTCTTTTGATCGGTTGAGGCCTTTACACAAAAATTTTGTTCAGTTTCCGAAATATTTTTATCATCAGCTAATGTCGGCTGATCATTAGAATTCAGGTCTTCATACTCTATCTGCGGTGTTAGTTCAGATAAGTATTCGGCTTCATACTCGTTGCCTAATTCCGCGTACCGATATTGATTGCACTCAAAACTACTTGGTTCGTTTAACTCGTCACACATAGAGTAAGGGTCATATTCCCATAGGTCAAGTTCATTCACACGAAAACCTTGTTGAGGTCGTGGTACTGCTGATCTCATAGATACGTCATTAGAATACTGATGAGGGTATCTAAAACCTTGAGGGGCATCATTAAATTGTTGGGGTTTCATTGAGGTTTGTTGTAGCATACCTGGGGGTCTGTATCCGAATTGAGGGGGCTTATATCCAAACTGAGGGGGTTTGTAGCCAAACTGAGGGGGTTTGTAACCGAATTGAGGGGGTTTATATCCGAAATTTTGTTGTGGGGTGTAGATTGGTTGAGGTCGGTAACCAAATTGTTGTTGGCTTTGATAATTAGGGCGATTCCCTAATAAGTTAAACTTTTGATTTTGGTTGGGTACAGTTCTAAATATCTGATTTGTCTGAGTGGGTTGCATATTAGGTGGCATTCCAAATTTAAACATAGGCTGTGTACTATTTTGTGCAAATTGGGGTTTTTGCGTAGAGTTAGAAAGCATTTTATTACGCATGTGATATTGATCGTTAAAATTCACTTCTTCCATTACGATACTAAGGGCTTCTTCTACATAGTTGAGTCGGTTGCTTTAGGCGTACAATACGTACCATGTTTTCAGGCAAGTTATATAAGAACACGTTTAAAGCCATGTTATTATAAATTATTATTTTACTAGCGATCATAGCTGCATCTTGTAACTGATGTACTTTTGAAATTAGTACTGATTTTACGGACTGTACTCGTGAACAAAAATCTGAAAGGGATTCGTTATGTCGTATCTTTAATGTTTCAAGCTCAATGGCTATGCACTCTTCACTTCGCGGATCTCCGAAATGCTGTATAAGTAAACACTTCAATTGACTCCACGTCATAACATCCTCTCGCTCGCTTATAAGTGCGGCGGCATTTTCGATTAACCTACTAGTTATAGTGTGCATTACATAAGCATTTTGATGGGGTGAAGCGTGTGACGGAACCAACTCATACGAAACATTCCGCGATGGTATTGTAGTTTAGCGCCATCTGACGGCAAGTAGTGGCGCTAAGGTAGTGGCCGAAATGTAATTTATAAAATAACTGATATTGGATTACAAAGTAGTAATGAACGGGTTTGGAGCATTGTTATAATTGAGAACCACAAAAGATCATAATTATATTCAAGGGGTTGATTAAATTAAAAACAAAAATATTTTGCGTATTACAATTTACTAAGGTGTAACAATAACATTCAAAGAATGCAAAGTGCTAGGAATAAACTTATATAAATTATAGAAGCAGTAACAATAATATTTAACTTAAAACTAAAATAAATTTATTTACATTACTTTCTTCCCTTACTGTGTCAATATGTTATACATAGTTCATTGACCTTGACTAAGAAATAAAATAGAAATTGCAATAGTTAATTATCACATGTAACTTGACGAGCGGAGATTGATTGTTCAATATACATACATCACTGGATTCAGCTTATTTATAAAAACAGTCATTTTGCGTAGGTACTTAAACAGCCTTCAGTTCTTCAATCTTGGTTAACAATTAATAGAAGAAGTTTCACTGAAGACGGGGTCGGTCCAATGTTATGTAGGTGGTTTCATGTTGGAGCGATGCATTGTATGCTTCTTTCATCACATTGGAGACATCTCCAGGCGAGGCGCTGAGCAGCATCACATGCTGTGTTTGGTCAAGTTAGCTAGAAAGTGCGGTGAAGGTTTCCGTGCCATTATGATGCATGGTACCGAGCAGTTGTTAGTAGGAATCACATTTTCACACAAAAGCAACTGAAAAGACCAAACAAAACACCACATAAGTAAGCTGATAAAAATGTTCTTATAGCAAGTAACAAATAAAATAAGAATAAAACCAAAATTTAGCTGTGCGCCTTAGTCGCTTATATGATTTTAATGATATGGATGGGTAAAAACGTGTAACACTATTTAAATATGAACATATTACCTTGTTGTGTGCTGTTTGATATCATGGGACATCCCATTGAATCAAGAGATTATCACTTAGGCAATTATGGATGTGGCTGAGTTTAGGTTAGGTTCTTCGCATCCAGCAAGCACATATAAGTTTGTAAAACCCCATTCCATGCACAGGCAAACTGAAAACCAGACGAAATGCATTATAACCAAGCATTAAAAATACAAATAGGCAGAGACAAACATTAGAAATGGATGTGCACACTTTTAGGTGTGAAAAGCTCGTCATATACGTATATATTTTATCATTCATAACTGGGAAACAACAGAACATCAAATAAAGGATTCATGTATTACCTTTTGATGTAGTGCGGCCATACAAGTAGGTTGAACTTTCAGAGGCACTCCGTCTCATTATATCAGACTGTATATCCATGTGAAACAGCACTTTTGCACAATTGTCATAATAATTATCAGTGAAATTTATTAATGTATGTAAAATATATGCTTTTCTGAGAATTTATGTTTTGTCGCTTAAGTTAATATAAATAGTATTGTAATTTAAGGGAAATCAAACTATATTTTGATGTAAAATGTTGATGGACAGAGTTTCTGACACGGGTCTACCGTTTATGCACGTACATAATAAATGAAATGAAAATGAAATGAAAAATGTGTGCGTGTGTCAAACCTCAAAGACGCTGTGGGGATACCGGGTTAATTTCTAAGTAATTCCCCATAAATAATCCCCATAAAACCGTAATGCATACGTCATAATGTAGGGAAAGTTTAAAATAGGTAAATCAGTGGTTCCCAACCTTTTCTTGACCAGGGACCACTTTGATTTCTTTGTTGTTAGCAGGGACCACATGTACAAAAAAAACTGAATCAATTCGAAAATAAACCTTAATCAAGAACTCAATATTAACATGCATAACAGTATTATTTTAATTGAAAAAATATCATTTTAGTAGAAATGAATTAAATAAGTTTTGAATCAGTGTGATTTTTGACCTCGTATCTTCTTTACAAGTTCGGTAATCTCCTAAGATTAAGTACCGAACTTGTAAAGAAGATACGAGATTTGAGAAATAACATTAGCCAATCTTCACGCAAATCATCACATAGGCGGTTATCACATTGCACTGGAAACTACTCCGGTGTGCGGCGCTGTGGTTTTTATTTTACCCGCTTACTTTCAATCGACACCTGGCCTTGTTTTTAATTGCCAACAAAGCAGAAAACCCTTGTTCGCATAAATAAGTAGTAGTGAGAAAGCCAAGGACAGCGCAAGGCGATTTCTCGAATTTTGGTTTAAGGAATTGCTTTTTTACACCAAAACTTCAATTCTAATACGTCCTTAGAGTTTCTATATTTTTTTTATTTAATTCAATGAGTTCTTCGTGGATTTCTTCTGTTACTTCACCAGCATCCGCGCTAAAAGAGTTGAGAATCAGTTTTTGATCAACTTTAGCTTCTGTTACGGTATATTGTAGGAAGTAACTATTGAATTCATCAATCAACATTTATAGATGTTTCCTTGTATGTTTGTTTACCCTACTCGCGTAATACTTTTTGTCCTCCAAAAGTTTTTTTAATATCGTGAAAGCAGAATATTTGTTTTAAATCGTTTGCGGACCATATTTTGGCTCCTGCGGACCACTGGTGGTCCGCGGACCACTGGTTGGGAACCACTGAGGTAAATGAAAGATAATATTTTTGTGTAGCTGGTTATATATAGGCTCAATAGTTAAAAGTATGTGAAGGGACAACTCGGTGATTCAATGTTTATACGAAGGGTGATGGTTGACACACAAACCTACATCTGACTTCGATCAGTGAACTTTAGTCATTTTAGGTAGCGACTAATGTCTAGAAAACATTTATAATGGGTTCAGTATTATTCGACATCACATTAAAAAGTACATTGTATGAACTTTCGGGTTTATAGGGGTAAAATAAATTCCCTGCAGTGTGGGAAAATCAACGAACGCTGGCAACGAGTTGCTACAGGAGGGTAGCATGGCGGGTAAAAACAATGTATGTGAATAAACAAAACTGTGATTAACCAATAAGACAACAGGATTTATGTAAGTGATCAAAAATCAGATGGATGTGTGCGGGGTTATAAAAGGACGAAGGACGGGAAGCTCGCTCTCTTGAGTTTGGCGGAGTCCGACGCGGTTACTATGCCGAAGTAGGAGCAGCGAAGGTCCACGCGACGCAGGACCCTGTTCTTGGGGAGACCCTTGTCTGAGCCCTAGCGAGTTTTGTGGTTGTGGTTTTGTTCCTGAAAATATTTGTGCGTATAGCATTGCATTTGTGCATAAATAGGTTTTGCAAGCCTCGTGGCTTTCTAGGTATCGGTATACCATGTGGAATAGTTATTAGGTTAGATGAGCGTCAGATCCCGTTTGTTGGCTTACTGGTTCTCCTTTTTATGGGAGCCAAAACTAAATGTAGTGCATTCGCGAAAATCTGTAAAATAAAAGGTCTGACATTCCGCGATAAAACATGCGGCCGCGAATCATGCGCACCTATCATGGGCGTGGTCACGGGGGTGCCGGAGTGCCCGGAGCCTCTAGGTCTTCAGGTCACGAATGAAGCCCTAGTAGCAGACGAGGTAAAAGGAGTATTGTAGCCGGGCAGAAGGTAAGGTAGTGTTTTCTATCAGTAGAGCCGTTAATTCCAAGGTTAGGATGCGCAGGCGTTATTCAGGTATTTATAACCATTGTTTAGCACAGTATATTATTATAGTGATTAGCTTCGCTAGGGGCCCTTCCAGTTTGATTATTTTGTGTTGTGTGTAACTAACCTTTTATTTCAGCTTATGACATTGATTTGTTCAATATTTGTTGGGTTCGATTCCCGATAAAATAACTGTAGTGTTCAAATAAAGATCATACTGTTGCAGACTAAAATAGGTAAAAGTAACAGATGATTTGGAGGAATAAAGTCTAGATGGATTTAAGTACTAAATTATTATTCTTTTGTTTCTTTCTGGTCTAAAAATATACAAGAGCAATTAATATAAATACGTGTACATTTGTTTCAGTCTACAAATAGACAAAAGTAACAAATGAATGAAGGTAGTGTTTTTACAAAACCTAGAGAATAACGCACGGGTTCGATCCCGTCGGCAGAAACATTTATGTAGGTATTGTTTCGGGCCTTAAGAGACCTAAAAGTAAAGCAAAATCTAGGTTTGAGGCCATTTTAAGTGATGATTTGTTGAGAAATATTGCTGTGTATGAGTATCTTATATTTTCTGTATATTATGTGATTTTGTTTTATAAATTAAACTGGAAGGACAGCTATAGATTTTACTATTTACATAGGATTTTAACGGCGTCTACTCTTGTAGTTTCTCTTTTATTTTGGTTATTTGTGAATGTGTGGTTTATTTATTTAATTCTAGGTATTGCGCGCGTAGTTATGTATTTAGGCGGGTTTATATAGGTTTTTTAAATAGGGAATACAGTTGGTTTACTTTATTTAACATTGTGTTATTAGTTTAGGTAATTTATTTATAAGGTAGGTATTGCGTTCTCGTACTCTTTAGGCGGGATAGGCACACGTTACACGCGTAGGTAGGTAGGTACAATAATATTTAAAGAATAATTTTTTAGGGGTTTTAGGTATTTCTAGAATAGATGATGAGGATATTATTCTGTTCTAGGTATTTAGCTATGATAAAGACATTTTACTTGTTATTCACATTTAAAGGTTAATTTAATATTTATTTAAGTAATGTTAGGGAAATCATTTACAATTTTACTGGCATGTAAGGAAATTTTAATTATAAGAAGCCAGCCGAGATTTTAGGTATATTTATAGGTATATTAATATAGTGTAAAGTTTAGGCATATTTTAATTCAATTTCAATAAGTTTTCATACGTTTAATTTAGTTACGCAGTGTAAATAGCGGGCCTCATTGTGTGTGTTTTATTATATTTATTTATAATGTGTTCAGTCTTTTATTTGGATCTATTGTTGGACATGTCCTTTCGGCCACTTTACGGCTTGCCGGTGGGTCTTCGGACTCTTCACTTCTTACGGATTGCCGATGGGTCCTCGGACTCTTCTTCCGGCTTGCCGATGGGTCTTCGGACTCTTCACTTCTTACGGAATGCCGATGGGTCCTCGGACTCTTCTTCCGGCTTGCCGATGGGTCTTAGGACTCTATATTACCTCTTCCTTCTGAACCTGTTCAGTTCGGTTCAGCCGGCGCTTCGGCGTGAAGGCTAACAGCCGTGCTAGCGTGGTTGACTGGGATTAGGATCGGAGAAGTGACCTTAAGTAATCAATCTGAGAAGTCCTGATGGTAATCAAGGTTGGCGGTTTTACAAGGTATCTGTAGGGGCATAGCCCTGAGGTATAGGTATTAAAGCAGGATTTCGATGTTTGGTTCATTAAGATTCACATTCTTCTTTACTTAACCATGGAGACGGGAAGTAGCATGAGTATTCATCTCTGCTGAACTGTTAAATAAAACTACGCGATCAGTTTTAACGTGGGGAATTGGTTAAAAGGCTTCACGAAATTACTGATGGTGTGGGATGGTTCTGAAGAGAACGGTACTTTGTTAACCCTCTGGAAGAATATGGCCAGCAGTAGAACCTTAAGTCTTCGCCTAGTGATCAGTCTGCCAGTACGGCGCTTGAGGTGTTCTGTAACCCGGTGAGGTGTCCGGCCTTTTGGTTTAGAAGATTCCTTGACCTTTGTGTCCAGTGTCTGCTACGCAGCACTTGAGGTTTCTGTAACCCTTCCGGCCCTCTGGTTTTGAAGACTCCTTGACTTCGTGTCCAGTGTTTGTGCTTGGTATGATCATATCGCTGGCTTTAGATGATTATTCCCTGCTAAGCGTAGGGCTATATACTTGCAAATGCGTAATTGTTTATTAATTTTATTTATGAGAGGTCTGTGTTTTACACTGCAGTTTTAGTTCTGTCACTTCTGGAATAACTCAAAACTATAATTTTATAGTAAAATATTTTATGCTTAAACTATAAAAAGGTAATTTACTTATTTAAACAATTCTTGTTGTAATATTTCAATAACCAATTACACTGATTTTATTTTGAGTTATACTATTATTCACAAATTATTTCATTGGCTGTTTTAAAAATACCTGATGGTGGGGTTGATACCATCTAGTTTATCTGGCATTGATTTGCCTATATTTTATTATTTACACCTGATGGTGGGGTTAATACCACCTAGTTTATTTGACAATAGTTGTCTATATTTTTATTATTTACACCTGATGGTGGGGTTAATACCGCCTAGTATATTTGGCATTGATATGCCTATATTTTATTATTTACACCTGATGGTGGGGTTGATACCACCTAGTTTATCTGGCATTGATTTGCCTAGATTTTATTATTTACACCTGATGGTGGGGTTAATACCACCTAATATATCTGGCATTGGTATGCTTACGTTTTATTATTTACACCTGATGGTGGGGTTAATACCACCTAATATATCTGGCATTGTTTTGCCTATATTTTATTATTTACACCTGATGGTGGGGTTAATACCATTTAATATATCTGGCATTGGTATGCTTACGTTTTATTATTTACACCTGATGGTGGGGTTAATACCACCTAATATATCTGGCATTGGTATGCTTACGTTTTATTATTCACACCTGATGGTGGGGTTAATACCGCCTAGTATATTTGGCATTGTTTTGCCTATATTTTATTATTTACACCTGATGGTGGGGTTAATACCACCTAATATATCTGGCATTGATTCGCCTAGATTTTATTATTTACACCTGATGGTGGGGTTGATACCACCTAGTTTATCTGGCATTGATTTGCCTAGATTTTATTATTTACACCTGATGGTGGGGTTAATACCACCTAGTTTATCTGGCATTGGTATGCTTACGTTTTATTATTTACACCTGATGGTGGGGTTAATACCGCCTAGTATATTTGGCATTGTTTTGCCTATAATTTATTATTTACACCTGATGGTGGGGTTGATACCACCTAATATATCTGGCATTGGTTTGTCTATATATTTATTAAATAATACACTTACTGTACACTAGTTTTTGTATTTGTGTCGGACTTCCAAATATGCCTTTACATATATTGACAACTTTATTATTCTTGGTTTGTTTATCATGACTGGTTGGCATAATGCCATACAACAAAACCATGAATACTACACTGGCTGCGGAGATTTGTTTATTTTACACTCTTCAACTGGCCTTTGGCGGAGTGTGGTGATTTTAATATCTTTATTATTTTGGCGTTCTTTTATGAGCTATTGTTGTAACATTCATTTAACTCTTGATACCATCCTCACTTATAGGTCGAGATGAATCGAGTTATCATACCAGTCGGCTGGATCCCTGATATGGTTATTGCCCAGGAGTTAGGTCGTATTGGATGAGAGCTTGGTCATAGATAGTCTTGGACTAACTCGTGCCAAGATGAGGATGGAGTAGGTGGTGAATTGGTGCATCGAATACTCCCACGTCAACTGTCTATTATTCTATCACTTTCACGATGCTATGGTCTTTATACGCATATAACACGCACAGAACATGGGTATCTGTGTTAACTAGTCATGAGAGAATTTGCTGTTCCTCATTATTTATATTTGTAATATTTGGGATCTGATCAAGTTAATATACATTGGTTTATATCATACATTTATGTATCTAATATTCATTATATTATTATTTGGATGTACCTCGATCTGTATCGTTGTACTCCCCCTTTGGCCCTTCAGGCATTCAACTATCATGAAGTCAATAAAATTGCATTTATTGACCGGAAAGGATGGTTTTAGACAGGCCGAGGATGAGGGGAGGCTATGGTGGATCCTCCCGCAACCCTTTAGGGTTGCGGTTTTTATAGTAGTGTATAAGCTTAAAGTTTATACACTGCTCGTATTAAATTGCAGTGTTTCCATTTGATTTGTTTTCACTAACAAGTGCTTCATGATTAGTTCTGAGATATGCTTAATTATGTTATATTGATTTGTATTTAGAACCACATTTCTCTTTATTTAGATGCTTATGTATTCGGAAAAAATATATTGCTTTCCCCATATGTTCCGGTGTACCTCTAAAAAGAATCTTCTGCGGTTGCTACGGTTTCACATATTTGGGGTCCTACCAATTTGATCATTAGACGACACTGCCATTAATATTTCTTCACGTGCCATATGACATCGTTGATGTCTTTGATTCGTTATGTTATATTTAAAAAAAAAAAAAAAAAACTGAGGGGAAGGGTAGGTCGTTACAAGCGCTGCTAAATTTTTCTATCACGTATTCACATTTACGGAGAAAAAGATTTAGATGCCGTTTGTCACCTCCATACAACGGAATAATTTTAGCAAAATCACTGGGAATTAGCGTAATCTGCTCCATTTTTATGTATTTATATTTAACTAACTTTATATACTGTATTTATGTATTACACACTTAACACTTTACTTAAATCACCTATTAAATCACTTAACTAAATATCGAACAAATACGATTTATTTCGATGTTGAACTATACAGGGTGTGCATATTTATAACACACTGAATAATTAAATTTAATTACTTCACTAAGACACTTAATTAGATATTGAACAAATACGATTTATCCAATGTTGAATTATACAGGGTGTGTATATGACACACTCAATGCTTTAATTTAAATAACCCTTTAACACTTAACTAGATATTGAACAAATACGATTTATCCAATATTGATTATACAGGGTGTTTAAATTTTTATTCTCACTTTTATTAATTCTTTATTACTTTACTTTATTTTATTTCACTTTAAATATACTTAACTAAATCCTTAAAACCAGAAACGTTAAAATGGGCGAAGTTCTATCCCAAGGTAACAGAACGATGAGGGTGGGGAAGGAAGGTGAAAAGTTTTACTCACCAGCCAGTCACTCTCATGTTCAGCTCCAGCATCCAGCACCTTGACAAATTTGTTTGGTTCGAGGATTGCACCAGCCGCACACTGTCCCAGCGACACGTCACGGAAAGAGTTTTATTCCCGAAAACACGCGCATATAAGACCGTGCAGCAATCAAGCAATCCTACCAGCTGCGCCAGTCAAGTTTCAGGGAGCGTGATGGAGCTTTTTAAAAACTAAAATTAATTATTAAATCTAACCTTAACTAGTCAACCGAACAGAAGCTCATGCTCTGATTGAATGCGCTGTGAGGCCCACAGCGCCTTACAGCTAGCCTAAATGTTTAGTCTAGGCGGGATGGCGTGATGACTTCCCAGAATATAGAGTGCGCACCTTTTATGCTTGCACTGTTATTGTCTGGGGTCTAGGTGAAGACATAACTACATTGACATTGTTGTCAATCAGTCATTTTTTGTTTATTTAAAACCAAACACCACCAATGGAACCACATGGTACCATTAAACAAAATCTTAGTTTCAAGATTACTACGCATTAAGTTGGTCAACCGTTTTGAGGACAATGATGTCACAGATAGATAAACATGCCTATGCTTCAAACTTTCAATATCGCAAATTATAAGCAGTCGCGGTCTACATTGTTTTTAATAGCCGTAGTTATGCCATAACGATCCAACTGACTTTAAAATAAGTAAGGGATAATGTACACTGGTGGACCAAAAAATCGACTCAAGATTTGTTGTTCGACTTTTGAAAAAAGAACTCATTCTACAAAACTGCTAAACACTGGAAACAAAAAACAAAAAAAAAACTAGAAAACCACCAAACTAAAAACATAAAGAGTAAACACAAAGTTTTTGAACTTTTGGTTTAGTTTATTTTGCTAGATTGAGTTAATTTTCCAAAAGTCGTGTTACAAACTTTATGTAGTTTTTTTGTCCATGAGTATATAAGGTGCTACTTTATTAGTGCCCGATATTTTAGTCAGTGCTCCTACTCCTGATTCTGATCAACTTTCCCCAAGAAACCCATAGTCAAATCGAAAAAAAATTTTTGGACTCTTCATACAAATCGATCAGCCGAGCGGCCAAATTAGTATGAAGAGCCCAACAATTTTTTTGCGATTTGACTATGGGTTTCTTGGGGAAAATTGATCAGAATCAGAAGTAGAAGCACTGACTAAAATATCGGGTACTAATAAAGTAGCACCTTATATATTACTTTATATTAGTGACATAAAGTAAGTAAATTATAACTTACTTACTTTTAAGTCAATTAGATCGTTATATCATAACAACGGCCAAATTAAGTACCTACCTACAATTTGGCTGCTGTCACTAGATGGCAGTCGATAAGCCGTGTCGGAGACTTTGTAGGCGGCATGAAAACTTCTGGCACTGGGTTGGCCACTGGCACCACACCCTCCAGCAATTCGGACTTGGCTCCCGTGTGTGGAGTATGGCCTAACCTTTCTGAGTTATGCGAAGAGACCCGGGCCTCTGCAGTGGGACGATATGGGACGATAACAAATAAGGCTCACCACTATTTTTTTTACAAATTCATAGATGGCGCTGAACCAGTTTATAGGAAATTAAAACGCGCTATTGGTATTTCTTTGGACTGAACTACATACTTATCCACTTTTTACCCGACTAGGGCCAAGCAAATATTACCCATTTACACCCGAGTGCTTAACGCGTTTATTATAAAGCTCCAATAGCCAACAGAAGACTTTCCTTCGTTAAAGAGAAATCGGTTGGAAACACTGAAATTTGCAGCAACTCTTCACCAAAGAGTTTTATTTTTACAAATTCACACCGTTCCTACATTAACTTACGTAAATACGTTTTAAACTTGTATTAATTTGAACGTCGCAGGTATACGATAGAATCAGGGATTTGGTCAAATCCCATATGTTAAAATAATAACACGATTTTGTCATTTCCCTAGTGATTTGATCAAATCCCTAAATTGATTTAGTGAAATGATGAAAATAATTATTCTGTAGTATTTAAAAGTTTATTTGGTACAACGTACATTCAATTACACTAAAATCTTAAAAATCAACCCTAGAACTTTAGTTATTTTGTATTTAATGAACGGAAACATTTTGAAAAATTGAAAACGCTGAATACGTTAAAAACAACCGACTTCAATCGCAACAATTACAGTATTGCTATGTTTTTTTTATTTGTTGATTTTTCAAAAATCGCTAAATCAATTTCAATGAAATTTTAATGGGACTACCGCTGAAGTATTACCTACCAAAAAAAAGAACTATCAAAATCGATTCATAATTGGCGGAGTAATCGCGTAACATACATACAAAAAAAAATACTGTCGAATTGAGAACCTCCTCCTTTTTTGAAGTCGGTTAAAAATACACAAACACACAGAGATACCTACATTTTTTTTTTATCAGGCATTATATGTATACCTAACGTTGTTGTGTATCTGTACAATAAGTAGTTCATGTGTTGATATTTAAGATTTTAGTGTAATTGAATGTACAGTGCCAAGCACATATTTTTCATGTGAAGAATGAATGAAATTCAAATGCGAAGTATCTCAATTGTCTTTGATAGCGTTCTCAAGTTACTGGAAGATTTAAATGGCAGTCAGTTTTTAACAAAATCACTGAATACGCATCCTAAGACGTTTTCTGTAACGTTTAGATCAAAAAATTAGGGATTCTGCTTCAACTCTTCAAAAATTTTGTTTTCAAACTATTGTCCTTCGGTTAGTCTTGTGTATTCTTTTGTCTTAATATCTACTCAAAATCACGTGTGACGTTTTTAATGCCAGTTATTGCATTCTCTAACATTTGTTTATATGATTTTAAGTCTTGTTTTCCATCTATGATAGTCAAGTTAGGAGACATGTTGCAAGAAAACGAACCCCACATCGTCACAGGACCAGCTGCTGGATATTATATACTCCTCTTTCCTCAAATCAAAGAAATAACAAAAACAAATCATCTGATCTGTTTTAGTTGACCTTATCTAGACTTTTAAATATATTCGATTCAATGTAACAGTTTAGGATATTTGGTTTTTGCGAACACAATTGGAGCGCACTTACTGTATTTCTGAAGCAGATTTTTTTTTGACAATTTTAATCGTTTTATATGAGAGAAGTTTGTAATGAAACGCTGAACAGTTGATAGTGATGTTTGGGTATTCACGTCTAATGTTAATTATCTCGCAGTTTTACTAGAGTACCGCGATTCGCTTAAAATAAGCTGTCACTCATGGGTGGTTGTTGTTAATTTTGTGTGTTCCTTTCCTTATCATAATTCTCATATGTTTTCAAAAGTTATAATAATGTTTTTAATGACTTATGGACTACAACCCAAATGTCTGGTTATTTATCGATTTGCTGATTGTTGTGTAAATATAAGACGAATCCTTGTTATATCTTCATTGTTTCATCTTTGACCGTGTCTCCTAATTAAATCTATGCTCCTTGGCTAATCATTTATTGTTATTCGTTTTGTACAGCTAGAGTATTAATTGAATACTTAACTATAAAATATTGAAATAATTAACAGTGACTACAACTTCAGAAGACAGCAAGAAACTAAGTGAGATTTGATCAAAAGAATTTAGGGATTTGATCAAATTTTATTTATTTATTCATTAAACAAAATAATTTGTATTTGAATATGAATATTACACACAGAAAAACAAACTTATATGTAAAAATTTAAATGTAGCATAATATAAAATAAAATAAAAAAACCTTAAAAATTGCAAAATAAATTACACATCATGCGGTATTATAATAATTAAATTAGGTAAATATTAATCGATCTAGGAAAATGATAATAATAAATAATAGACATTGTACAAAAATAATACTCAAGTCTCAAAATTAAATTACAAACAAAAAAAATTACATTACTTAAATTACAAAAACAATAAAATTATCTATTAAGAATAAACATTAAAATTTAAATTATCTAATAAATATAAATTATATATTAAATTAAATTACAAAATTATAAAAACAAATCTAGGTATCTATGAAAATGTCAAAATAAAAACTCTCAAAAAGTGAATTAAAAATACAAAAAATATATTTTTATAAAAATGTCATTAAGAATGAACTAACTGTAAAAATGTCAAAAAATAAATAAAATCTCTTAAAAAAGTAAAAATAAATTAAATTATAAGTAAAAAACAAAAAATATATATTTATAAAAATGTCATTAAGAATGAGCTTACTGTAAAAATGTCAAAGAATAAATAAAATCTCTCAAAAAAGTAAAAATAAATTAAATTTGAAAGTAAAAAATAATAAATTATGTAATTAATAATGTACTAACTACTTGCCATTTGCTGTAATATATTCTTCGACACTGTAGAAAGAGTTTTTTATCAAGTACTCTTTTAATTTGTTTTTGAAGGGAGTCACGCCTGTTTCAGTTTTTAACGAGTTAGGTAGAGCGTTGTAAAGCCTAACAGCCTGAAATTTTTGACAATGGCTAACAATGTTAAGTTGTGGACAATTTTTATGCATTAAGTCTTTCCGCCGCGTAAGCAGTCTTATCTCATACTCCTCATCAGTTTCAAATTCGTGAAAACGCTTCTTCATATCTATAAGTGTCACCAAAATATAGAGACTGGGAACAGTCAGAATTCCTAACTTAACAAAAATATCCTTACATGATGTAGTTTGAGGGATTTTCTGCATTGTTCTTAATGCTCTTTTTTGTAGCCGGAATGCCTTAGTTGTATTGTAGTCATAACTACATCCCCAGAATTTTATGCTGTAGCGCAAACGCGACTCGACCAAAGCATGATAGACCATAATTAATTGTTTATCTGTCAGTTCATCTCTGAGACTTCTAAGCGCATAGCAAGCAGAGCCAATGGATCCCTCAATCGCGTTAAGTTCACATTTCCAATTTAGAAACTCATCCAAGTGCACACCCAAGAATTTGGTGGTACTAACAGTGTTAACAACTTCTCCATTTAATGTAGCCTGTAGTGTTTCTTTGTTCCGTGCCGTAGATTTGAATAAAATTAATCCAGTTTTATTAGAATTTAATTTCAGAAAATTATTATTAAACCAAGTATAAAGTTTAGTCAGGATTGTATTAACTTTTACTCTAAGAGTCTCATTGTTATTAGCCGATATCACAGCATTTGTGTCATCAGCGTAAACTATCAAATTGACATCATTCCGGTTTTTACAAATGTAGTCTATTAAATCGTCGGTGTAAATAATGAACAGAAGAGGCCCCAAAATTGATCCTTGAGGTACTCCTCTCATTAGTTTAACCATTCTTGATTTAAAATACTTTTCGTAATTTGTTTCATCTACACTATTGACTTCCACAAATTGGTAACGATTCTTTAAGTAGTTTTGTAACAAATTAAGCATTTTCCCCCTAACCCAATAATGATTTAACTTAAGTAATAGCAATTCGTGATTTATTACATCGAAGGCAGAGCTAAGATCGAGAAATAATCCAGCAACTCTCTTCTTTTCATTAAGTTAACCTACCACGTCGTCCACTAAAGCGCTTATCGCTTCGTTAGTTCCAACACCCTTCTGGTATCCAAATTGTGCAGAACTAAGTACTCGGTTATGGTTAAGGAATTTAACAAGTCGTGCTTTTATAAATTTTTCAAAAAGTGTAGACAATATGGGCAGCAAAGAAATAGGTCTGTAGTTTTTAGGATCTTTCTTACAGCCTTTTTTATAAATAGGTACGACTTTGCCAATTTTTTATTGTTCCGGGAAGATGCCTGCATCCGAACATTTATTATAGAATTTGGCCAGTGGATCCGCCTAAAGGTCTACATTGTTCTTGATAACACTGACAGGCAACTCAACATACCCACAGGATTTTTTATTTGGCATCGCATTGACCACTTTAGCCACCTCATACGGAGTTACGGGTTCCCATACCATATCAATGTTCACTCGCTCATCAATATGCTCGCTCGTAAATCAATATGGTGTTTACTCGCTCGTAAATCAATATGGAATTTACGAAATTTTGTTATTATTTTAACATATCCCGGGATTTGATCAAACCTCTTAGGGATTTGATCAAATCCCTGATTTTATCGTATCCCTGCGACATAAATACAAACCTTGTTATTTGAGTCAGTCATATTTATATCCAGAAGTCGCAGGTCAGAATACCCATCATAAGTGTTGACAGTGACCTGACATTCGAAGTACACCGTCTTTAGCCCGTCGTCAAATTTTAACGTTTCTGTACCTTTGACATCGTATATCAGTCCGTTGCTACATGAAGACTTCGGGACCTGTATGTCTGGGGCATAAATTCATTTACATCTATCTATCTACGTATATAAATAATAATTAAAAATAATATAATAATATTTTTTTTTCATCTCGATTTACAGGAAAGTGACAAAACAATATCCACACAATGGCTCAATTTATTAAGATAAAATCTTTACTATTTGGAAAGGCGTGTCGATTATGATACTTTCGTATGGTCCTAGAAATTCTAAGGGATCCCAAGGGAAACGCAGGAAAGTGTTCTATGGAATGGCTCAATGTATCGAGATGAAAACTTCAGTCTTAGATTAGCCGTGTAGAAGGTATATTAAAAATAGTATATTTAGTTATAGAACTTATTGCCCAATGATTCCGAAATAGTGTATTTCGTGGTTTTTGTAGGTTTTTGTACCAAGTAGTATCTTATAATACAGGGTGTAAAGGACAGGTTTCCGAAAACTTTAAGGGCTTTCTCAGTAGACGAAACTGAACAACTTTCCACATTTAATTTTTTTATAAAACGAAAAAAAAAATCGGCTTCTCCATACAAAATTATAAACTTGATTGGACAGTTTGTATGGAGAATACAGTACTCCATGGTCTATATTAGATAGTTGGTATACTTGGTATACGTAATTGGCACATTGAAACCAAGTGTGCAGCAACACTTCCGTTCAGAAAAAGTTTAAAGGTGAAAACACACTAGACACTGCACTGCCGCGACGCTGCACAGCCAAATATTTTGTACTACCGGCCCGCCCCGGTTTCGCATTGGTGGACATTTATTTTTAATCATTTTGGCATAAACGTAGAGTAAACGTATGTTTATGCAGAACATAAGTTGTTTTTTTAACTATTTGGTGGTGGGTTTGTGGTAGGGCATTTTCTGAACCCGCCTGGCTAGCCAAACACCAATGTTAACAGCATTGGTGTGTTCCGGCATAAGATAGCCAGTTTCCCATCTTCGGTATCATCATCACTTACCATCAGGTGAGGTGATGCCAAGGGCTTACCAATTGAAGGTAAAAAAAACTTTTCTTATTATATTATACTAGCCGGGAGACCGAGCGTCGCTCGTTCAATCGGAGTTTTTATAAACTAAGATAACTTGTTAAGTAGTACATATAAGATATATTTTCTATGAAACATTTTGCAGGGTGTTCTTTTAGTCGGTAGTGGCCTTCTAAGAGACGAAAGGAAAGCAATATTTGTTGTAAAAATATCTACTTATCATATTTTTTTTTAATTTGATTCTATTGAAAAAAATACATGGAAATTATCCTTTTTTTGATAAAAAAAAACAAAAATATTCAATGATACGTAATATTAGAAAGTTGTTCATCATTTATTATGATATGTATTAGTTAGTAACATCAATCAGTTTTGGCGACTTTTTACAAGATTTTCCTACTGCAAATGTTATCAGCGCCATCTAGTTGAGTTTAGTGAAAGCCGTCGAAATTTCCCTATTGTCAAACACGGGGCAGGGCGGCACAATCATCAGGTATGTAATTCACTTATATGGCGAAAGATGGCGCTATTTGTTTCTAAAATATAGAGGTTAAAATATATATATTTTTAACACTCTTAAGTCTTTTTATTTATTTACATAATATTTACATAAGTTCAACAAAATAAAAAATAAAAAGACAAAAAACTATAAGTCTCATGGGTGGGATTCGAATCCGGACCTAAAAGCAGCAAAATGTAAATGGCTCGCACCAAAACCGCTAGCTAGTCTACCAAAGTACTTGTAAGCAATGGTTAAAATAAGCATTATATGCGTTCTCCTTTTATGTAATTTCGCTCATATCTCCCTTAAATGACTTTTTTCGAAGATAATTCCCTCATAGATCGATTTCTGGTGATTTTTAACCCCTAATCCTAGTGTTTTCGTCAAAATGTTTTCAATTTCGGTTGCGTGCGCTGCGTAGGGAGCCTATTTCCTAGATTTGCTCGTGTCCCTCACCGCGTCGTCGTCGCGTTGCCGCTGCGCTGCTGCGTGGGGCGTGGGGCCACCTCGGCGTTTATTTTTCTTAGATTGACATTTTTGAATTCGTAATACCTTTTGAATGGAATGTCCGATTTGAATAATTCAAAAAGGAATCTACAGGTATTGAAACAGTCTTGAATACGAAATGATTTATTTGGATAAGGATTAATACAAAGGTATGAATAACATGATCTGATTTTGGTCGGCATTTCTATCAACTTTTAAAATGTTAAAAAGTAGTAATAGTGACACAACTACAATAGTTGAACATATGGTATCCCGAAGTTTTTTGTAGGTTTTTGTAGGTTTTGTATATGTTCATTAATGTTGTAGAAATTTTTTTTGTTCTATCATCAATAGTTTAAAAAAAAACCCATACCCATATTGTATGGGAATTTTTTTACACCTTGGGTTATATTATTGATTTTTTTAGTAGGGATCCCTAATTTTTTCTAGTAAGAAATATAGCCTATGTCACTCAGGGATAATGTAGCTTTGTAATGGTGAAAGAATTTTTGAAATCGGTCCAGTAGTTTTTGAGTTTATACGTTACAAACATGCAAAAATACAAATCTTTCCTCTTTATAATATTAGTGTAGAAGTATAGATGAAATTGCAGTGCGGCGTCGCATCGGGCAGCGTCGCGCAGTGCGGTACTGCTCGTACGATTTTATAGAAAGAATATTGGGCCGCGCAGCGTCGCGTCGCGGCAGTGGCAGTGCTGCCTAGTGCGGTTCGACCTTTAAAACTTGTAAAGCCTCTCACGTGGCTTCAACCGGCACTAACCACCATGTATCTAACGAGTTAACGTGTATAGTAAAAAAAAAACAAACAAAAACATAAACATAAACTGAACAAAACACGGTAAAAATGATTTGTTTTTGTCGTTAAGTAAATGGAAGTAACAAAATACATAGGCGTACATAGGAATACATAGGGACCCGCTATCTGGGGTATAACATTTATTCTACAAAGCTTTGAAAAGCGATATGTTTTGTAAACAATAATTGGCCGTAGTTATGCCACAACGATCCAACTGACTTTAAAGTAAGTAAGGCATAGTGTAGGTACTTTAAGTCACTGAAATAAAGTACATTATCCCTTACTTAGTAAGGGATTTACTTACTTTAAGGTCAGTTGGCTCGTTATGGCATAACTACGGCAAATTATGTAAGCACAAAGTATTAGGTATATAAACTCACTATTTTGTATCGCCACAGCAAAACTCAGAACATAATAAACTAGAATAAATATTGCGCTGTTCATTTTTTCCGACAAAATTATATAAAATTTAACACGACCTCACAGTCTGTCAACAACGCACAACTGATAATAAGTTGTTAAAGTTATATTATTAGTAAGTTTACTACTTACAATAGTTATATACAGGGTGTAAGGGACAGGTTTCTGAAAACTTTAAGGGCTTGCTCAGTAGACGAAACTGAACAACTTTCCACCAGATTTTTTTTCAGGAAACGATAAAAAATCGGCTTCTCCATACAAAATTGTAAATTTGATTGGACAGTTTGTATGGAGAAGCCGATTCTTTTTTTTGATTCCTGAAAAAAATTCTTGTGGAAAGTTGTTTAGTTTCGTCTACTGAGCAAGCCCTTAAAGTTTTCGGAAACCTGTCCCTTACACCCTGTATATTGAAGATAAAGGTAGATATGTACATACATACCTATTTTATATATGATAATTTACCCTGGATGCTCTTAACATCAATCAGTGTAGTCTTGCTATATTTTTAGCATATTCAAGCGATTGCATATTTTCAAGTCAAGTCAAGTCAAAGCGATTGCCAACACATAGTAACAAAGATGTTTCAATCAATACAGTAATTTTCAACCAGTAAAAGTATGAAAATATTACAAATATAAAACTACACTGTTACAAAAAAAATATTAAATACATTAAGTGACGTTATATATATATATATATATATTTTTTAACTCTTTTATTGAATAATATCCTTTACTACGAAGCCACTCTGTTATTTTCGATTTGAACATATTGCATGCTTTTCTTTGTTTTACTTAAAATATCTCATCTCATCTCATCTCATCTCATCTCACTAATATTATAAATGCGAAAGTATGGATGTTTGTTGTTTGTTAGTTTGTTTGTTTGTTCCGCTTTCACGCCGAAACTACGGAACGGATCTGGATGAAATTTGGTAGGTAGATAGATAAAGCACTCGGCTAACACATAGGATACTTTTTATCCCGGAAAACTCAAGGGTTCCCGTAAGAATGCTTAAAAACTCAAAATTTCCACTTCGTCACTAGATGGCGCTATCTTAACATTTTCTTTCTTTCTGGACACAATTCTGAAGTCCACGTGGACGAAGTCGCGGGCGGAAGCTAGTACGACATATTATACAGGCTGTAACAAGATTGTTGTGGGACCAATTAACTGGGGATTCTAGTCATTCTTTTGAACAACTTCTGTATTTAGAAATTTATCACAAAAAATTGCAATTTGTATGGACAATCCAGTTTTTTGCGATTTGAACAAAGAACTCATCGATTTTTTTATAATTAAAAAGATGCACATGTGACCTAATGAAGTTCCAAGCTACGAGTAGAAGTTTTTAATCGATTACCAGATCTTTTGGTACGTCAAATTCGTTTTGTAAAACCGCATCTTTTACGGAGAAAGTTGACCAGTTTCACCAGTGGACGCTCATCTTAAAGTATTGCTTTATCTTTTTTAACACCCTGTATTCGAACAATAACCTGGTAACTTATCACCACATGCTTCATCATAAACATCTTAGAACTTCACAGTTGCGATGACTTCCGGTCGAATAAGTGTGGCTGTTAATTTTATTTTAGTTATTTGAGATAGCAAACGTTAGTCAATGGTTAGCGATCCTGACTTCTGATCCGAGGGTCGTGGGTTCGATTCCTACCTAGGGCAAACTTTTATGCGATGAGACGATTAGTTTGCTCTGTGTCTGGGCGTATTGTATTTATATATATCGGCCCTTGTAATATCAAATATAGTAAAAGCCATTTTAGCAAAAATGACGTTTTGACACCGTCGTACTCAGTTTCGCGAGATCTGTCGATCTGTGTATTTAAAATATCGATATTCGCAAAAAAAATGTAATTACGACCTAGAAAATTATGCAGATTCTCTTTGAAAATCGTGTTGTAATTGACAGTAATCGACAATGCAATAGTCAGTTAAATGCTGTAATTACAAATTTTTTGCCCGTTCAACTTATTACGACATTTCAAAAACGCCCATTTGATAGGGTATTTTGTCGTAAAATACAGAATTCACTATCGAGTGCCCTATACAGCAGTGTAAATTGAAGTAAATTTATCATGGAATTTTGTCGTAAAAGACATAATCCACTACCGAATGGTCTTTTCAACACTTTAAATAAATTCATTTAATGTAAACTTATCAGGTCCTTTTGTCGTAAAATACACAGTTTCACAATGTGTGGCTTTTACAGCACTTAGAATTAATGTTTTGGTTGGGAGCTGCTCCAAAATATCGACCCTTGTAATATCAAATGTAGTAAAAGCCAAAACACGACTTTACAGGAGAAGCAAAAAACAAAAATGGTCATCATATTAATGTCCATAACTTTTTTGATTTTAAAGTTATTTTAATAAATTTAATAAAATAAACATGGAACTAAGAGTTCTATAACATGAATAACATGGAAATTGCGTACCATGCGTAGTTTAAGATTTAGCATTGCATTTACTACAAAAAAACATTTTCAAAATGGTTTTTATGACCCTAATTTGAACCTAAAAAACTTATAGCTGTAGTTAAACATTGTAGTGCAAACCATTGGCATTAGTTTCGTTGAATATTTTATGTATTAAAAGACTCGTTTTTAATGTATCAAATGGAATTTATATTGATAAATTTAGGTGAATAGTCACAAAAACAAAAAGATAGAAAGCAAAATTGTTTATCAAATGAAACAATACAATTGAAAACAACAAAAAGACAACCAAAGCATAGGTTTACAATTTAACAGAACCATTTCTAAAATTTTCACATTTTTTTAGTATTAAAATTGTTCATTAAATTAAGTAATAGAATAAATTCTATTACTTAATTCAACAAAACATCAAAGAAAATATCTTATCTTAAAAATGTCCTGTAAATTATAGATTTAAATTTAACAGAAACATTAACAAAAATTGTGACACAAAATATTTTTTACAAGAAGCAACTTTTTTTTTTCAAATTACAAATATACAGTTATATTATTATAACTACAGGAAACTACAACAAGTAACAAAAACAAGTATTACTTTAGTTATTGATAAACAATTAAACAACACAACAAACATTAACCGTAAAAAAAATAACAAAATGAAATTCCGTATTTTTCCTGTAAGTCACCCTAGATCATCAATAAATGTAGTCAAAAGTCATACGTCCTACATTACGAATTTCAGCAAAAAATAGATACTTTAAATCAGGTAACATAAACGTAACAAAGAAAACATAGCAAATCGAAAAATAATGTAAAGAAATAGTGATCTTAAATTCTATTCTTAAATTAGCCTCTTGATATTCCTACATTCTCCTCATGTAGATCAGATGAAAAAATACGGTGTATCATTTTGTTATGTCGTATTAGACTTCGTAAAAAAATCGGTGCAACCTATTGCAATTAATTATAAAAATCGTTGAGTTCTTGTAACAAATAATATTTGTTACTGTTGTTAAAAAACGGCCTCTCTCTGAACTTAAATATAAAGACTTAAAAAAACTGTGTTTAGATGGAACCATCCCTAAAAGATTTCATAGGAAATACTTAGAAATGCCCTTCCAGGGCAATTACATTGATAACCTAATTGCAACTGATGAAGAAGATCTAGACAGTGAGGAAAATAATAATGTATAATCAAAAATCTTAATCTCAAGAAACACATTCAATTTACAAAAAAGTGGGCTCAGTAAACTACAAAAAGTAGTAGATATCATTATAACTTTAGTTTATTCACAGACAACACAACCAAATATCAAATATTAACCGTAACAAAATAACAAAATGCTACACCGTATTTTTTCATCTGATCTACATGAGGAGAATGTAGGAATATCAAGAGGCTAATTTAAGAATAGAATTTAAGATCACTATTTCTTTACATTATTTTTCAATTTGCTATGTTTTCTTTGTTACGTTTATATTACCTGATTAAAAGTATCTATTTTTTGCTGAAATTCGTAATGAAGGACGTATGACTTTTGACTACATTTACTGATGATCTAGGCCGCGGCCGCTGCTGCCGCGCAGCTAAATAATTATTACATTCAGGCAAATACAGGCAATGCGCTAAGGCTTTGCACCACGGATGCTGAGTCCTTTGTCAGTCGCTATTTGTTTATATCCCCGCCGATATTCAGCTTTAGGCCCTTCACAATTGATGACATGATAAAGTCCTTAAAAGCAATTAAGCGCAAAGAATCTAGAGATATAAATGACATGACCACCTACGTCCTAGACTATATCCCTCCAGTAGTAATATCTTTATTATTATTTCTGTTTAACGGATGCATTGAAGCCGGCGTCTACCCCGATCCTCTTAAAATAATAAAAGTACAACCTGTATACAAAGGTAAAGGGGAAATGCACCTACCGAAATGTTACCGACCTATATCTCTGATCCCAATTGTTTCAAAGTCATTTGAGCGCTTATTAAGTAATACAATAACCAGTTTTCTAATTAAAAACAATTTGCTAAACAAGGATCAGTACGCATATCAACCGGGAAAATCAACGACTGAGGCAACACGGGACTTGGTATCAAGGGTGATCGTCCACCTTGAGGGCGGGCGGCAGGTCGCAGCCATATTCTGCGACCTCTCGCGCGCCTTTGAGATGGTGGATCATCCTCTTTTACTAAAAAAACTATGGCAGTATGGTTTTCGCGACAATTTCCATGCAACAATAGCCTCGTTTCTAAAAAATCGAAAACAGGCCACCTATGTTCGAGAATCGAGGTCAAGCCTTGAAGATTTGGGAAACTGTGCAGTGCCTCAAGGCTCAGTGATGGGAAATACTCTGTTTCTCCTACTAGTGAATGACTTAACAGTTGCCTGCCCCACCGCCGAGTGTATCATGTTCGCAGATGACACTTGCCTGGTTGTAACAGCCGAAACTATCAACGAGTTGGAGTGTAGGGTTAATATATGCATGCATGATATAGCTCACTGGTTTTCTGTAAACGGCATGTCACTAAACCTGGAAAAGACCAATATAGTTCATTTTCAGCTACGCAAGTCAAAAGCTAGTGACCTTAAAATTAGCTTGAATGGCATAATTGTTCCCCAGGTGGACATGGTGAAGCACCTAGGTTTTGTCATCGACTCGGGCCTAAACTGGTCAGCCCATATTGATGCCACCTGTGGTCGACTATCATCTGCTTGCTTTGCGCTGTCGAGGCTGCGAAATAATCTTACTATAGAAAACATAAAAAAGGCGTATTACGGATATTTCCACTCGTTATTAACTTACGGTGTCGACCTATGGGGTGCTGCTGCCGATCGAGATCGTGCCTTTCGACTCCAAAAGCGTGCGGTCCGTATTGTAGCGGGTGCACCCTATGATCATCCTGCCCAGGAACTGTTTAAGAAACTTAAAATTCTATGCCCAGTTTGTACATTCTAGAAATGTGTAAACAGGTAAGGCAGAATTTAAGTAACTTCCCAACTTTAGGAGACCGCCATAGCCTAAACACCCGTAGCCGACACCTGCTGCAGGTACCACGGTGTCGCCGCGCGAAGACACGCCGCCTCGTCACTACTGTTGGCCCTAAGCTCTATAATGCACTACCAGGGGATGTAAGAGACGCTCCTAGTGATAATACTTTTATAAGTAGACTAAAAACTATATTGTTAAACCTAGCCTGTTACAACATGGATGACTTCTACAAAGGTGTGCGGAAACCGCAGGCCCAGACACCATCCACTTGATGACTGATTATACATTATGTATACATTATTATCATTTATTGTAATTCATAAGACCTAACATTATATTTATATAATTTTTTGTTTTTACAATTCACTTAATATTTTATATACATATATTTGACATGTAATTGAACAATTATGAAATAAATCTGAATCTGAATCTGAATCTGGTGACTTACAGGAAAAATACGGAATTTCATTTTGTTATTTTTTTTTACGGTTAATGTTTGATGTTGTGTTGTTTAATTGTTTATCAATAACTAAAGTAATAATTGGTTTTGTTACTTGTTGTAGTTTACTGTAGTTATAATATTACAACTGTATATTTGTAATTTTTAAAAGAAAGTTGCTTCTTGTAAAAATATTTTGTGTCACAAGTTTTGTTAATGTTTCTGTGAAATTTAAATCTATAATTTACAGGACATTTTTAAGATAAGATATTTTCTTTGATGTTTTAAATTCTATTACTTAATTTAATGAACAATTTTAATACTAAAAAAATGTGAAAATTTTAGAAATGGTTCTGTTAAATTGTAAACCTATGCTTTGGTTGTCTTTTTGTTGTTTTCAATTGTATTGTTTCATTTGATAAACAATTTTGCTTTCTATCTTTTTGTTTTTGTGACTATTCACCTAAATTTATCAATATAAATTCCATTTGATACATTAAAAACGAGTCTTTTAATACATAAAATATTCAACGAAACTAATGCCAATGGTTTGCACTACAATGTTTAACTACAGCTATAAGTTTTTTAGGTTCAAATTAGGGTCATAAAAACCATTTTGAAAATGTTTTTTTGTAGTAAATGCAATGCTAAATCTTAAACTACGCATGGTACGCAATTTCCATGTTATTCATGTTATAGAACTCTTAGTTCCATGTTTATTTTATTAAATTTATTAAAATAACTTTAAAATCAAAAAAGTTATGGACATTAATATGATGACCATTTTTGTTTTTTGCTTCTCCTGTAAAGTCGTGTTTTGGCTTTTACTACATTTGATATTACAAGGGTCGATATGTATGTAATTAACGTATATGTGTATGTATATGTCTCTGGTTTTCTAGTTCGGGGCTAGGCTAGATGAGCGTGTATGATTTGTCCTGAATACCTATTTATTTAAACATCATACCATAGAATAAAGAAAATACTACGCATAGAAGTTTCACTCTGCAGAAATGTTAAATTAATAAGATACTCTCACTCCACACCAGTAAATTCAATCTTGCTTGCCCGTACCACAAAATAGACACAGTAGGTCCGCTCAATACTAACCAGTAAAATCGTAAGGATGTACATGCTTATAAAAATATACGGTCATTCGAGGCAAGGTTATGATCGCACAGTACGTGATCCTGCCTACAACGACCGTATACGTCTATAAGCATGTATATGTTTAGGATTTTAGTGAGCGTATTGAGCGGACCTTCTGTATCTGTGTATTTTGTGCCCGTACGCTACGCGCTTTTCATAATGTATGTATATTATTGCGCATCAGTAAAGGGAATAATGTACCTATTCTCAAAGCGCGAATGTTGCTTTTACGCTAAACGCTCAATGTTTCCTGTCCTTGTTTGCCCTTAGTGATCCTCCTCACCGCGTGCCCTCGACGGCACGGGGCGATGTATATACAGGGTGTAACAGAAAGGTGTGACAATACTTCAAGGTTGGCTTTTACCCATCAAACTGAACAACTTTTGTTCTACAACTTTGTTAAAATCGAAAAATTTTTGTTGGACTTGTCATACAAATCGATCAGCTGGCGAACCAAGTTTGTATGAAAAGTCCAAAAAAATTTTTGCGATTTCAACAAATTTGCTGAACAAAAGTTGTTCAGTTTGATGGGTAAAAGCCAACCTGGAAGTATTGTCACACACTTCTGTTACACCCTGTATATATCCCTATTAATTGATTCGATGGTTCAATGGTTAGCGATCCTGACTTCTGATCCGAGGGTCGTGGGTTCGATTCCTACCTAGGGCAAACTTTTATGCAATGAGACCATTAGTTTGCTCTGTGTCTGGGTGTATTGTATTTATATATATGTATGTAATTAACGTATAATGTCTATGTGTATGTATATGTCTCTGGTTTTCTTGTTCGGGGCTAGGCTAGATGACCGTGTATAATTTGTCCTGAATACCTATTTATTTAAACATCATACCATAGAATAAATAAAATACTATAATACATAGAAGTTTCACTCTGCAGAAATGTTAAATTAATAAGATACCCTCACTCCACACCAATAAAGTCAATCTTGCTTGCCCGTACGCTACGCGCTTTTCATTATGTATGTAGGTTAGGGTGTCCTTATTTTTCTAAGTTATTATTTTTTAACGCATAGGCTCTAACTTTGTGTATTTGACCCTAAAATACTAGGAATTTTTTTTTTACCTTATTTGGAGCACTGCAACCCGTGCCGACTTGAGAGGGAACATGTTCATACAAGCCCCTACGCAAGTGCCGCGCGGGGCGCGCTCGGTTTGTCACTTACTCTCGGATTGTCGCGTAACTAACACGTAATATTTTTTATTTCGAAGATGTCAGTGGAACTGAGAAGCGCTAAAAAGAGTATTTTCTTGGTTGTTGGGGTGCATCACCAAATAACGGGTGTAAAATTGCCGTCTAATCGACAATTTCTCGCAGTTCTATTTTTTAATATTCGCGAAGTGAAACTGACTGTCAATGAAAGCGCAAATCTTGTAATACGGGAGTGTATTATATTCTGGGAAAATGCTAGAATACCTACCAAAGCTCTTCTTAACTGTGTGAAGAAGCTTGTGGATCTTTATCAAGTATGGCGAGAGCTTCAAAAAAACCGCAAAAAATCACAGGATGTTTTTAAACGCCGTGAGGAGGATTTTCTAAAGGATTTGGATAATTTATTTGATATCGCTCACGCTGATGCTCTTAAAAGGATGAAAATTGAAGAAGATAAAATTTTCCTATAAAAGCAAAGAGAGCCAGGGCGCCTTGGTTGCTTGGCAGGTGTAGACAAAATGTTAGCTGAGAAGGAAGAAAAGGCAAGGCAGAGAAAACTAGAAGAGGAGAAAAGGAGGCTCCAGCAAATGACTTCAGCGAGCTCATTGACATCTTCTACTTCACACAGCTTAACACCACCACAAGAACTACATGAAGGCCAATTTACCAGCTCTGAAGAAAGCCTGGAGGAACCTTTGCCTGCCACATCTCAATCTGAAAGTTCGGTAACTACTACAAAAAGAGAAAGGAAAGATTTTATCACACCTAATTTAGTTGCAGCTTTAGACAGATGTCAACTAAGCATAAGAGATTCAGTTTATATAATTCAAGCAGTAATAGAAGCACTAGGTCTTTGTTGCGACGACTATCCAATTAACACATCTTCTATTCAACGTATTCGAACACAGATAAGAAAGGAAAGAGCAGAATCTATAAAATCCGATTTTCAGAATAACGTGCCAGAAGTAGTTACAGTTCATTGAGATGAAAAATTGTTACCCGGCCTAGATGTGAGAAGTTCTAAATAGGAACGCCTGCTGATCCTTATTTCCTTTGGAGAGAAGGAGCAACTTCTTGCAGTACCAAAACTAGATAGTTCTTCCGGTAAAGATCAAGCTAAAGCTGTTTCAAACTCGCTTCATGATTGGAACCTTACTTATAAGGTTCAAATTATGTGTTGTGATACAACAGCATCTAATACAGGGCGCATAAATGGAGCTTGTGTGCTTTTGGAACAAAATTAGAAAGAGAATTATTACTGTTTGCTTGCCGCCATCATGTGATGAATTGGTCCTCAAAAGTGTATTTGAATCAAAGATTCACCAAGTCACTAGCAGTCCCGATATCCCACTATTCAAAAAGTTTAGAGACAGCTGGAAGAACATTAATCCTGAGGCTGTCGAATCATGCATAGATTTCGTTAAATATCATCTTTCTGATGCGACCATTAAGGGATTGCTGACCTTTTTCAAACATGAATTGCAGAAATCCATCGTACGGGACGATTATCGAGAACTAATCGAGCTATCCATTATTTACTTGGGAGGAGATAATGAGGGTAAAATTAAAATTCGTCCTCCTGGCGCAATGCATCAAGCACGATGGATGGCAAGAGCTATTTACTCTTTGAAAATATGTTTGCTGCAGTCTCAATTCAAAATGAGCGTTAAAGACAAACTAGCATTGCAAGATGTTTGTTTATTTATTGAGGCAATTTATGTGAAGCCCTGGCTTGGATGCAGTTTGGCAGTGAAGGCGCCGAATCAAGATTTGCGTTTTTTAAAAACGTTGAAAGACTATGAAAATGTTGACAAAGTAATTTCCAAAGCGGCTCTGAGTAAGTTCAGTCAACACCTGTGGTATTTATCAGAAGAAGTGGTGATATTATCACTCTTTGATGATGATGTTGATGAAGAAACCAAGGCGAATATGGTAACGAACTTAGAAAGAGAAACTGCATATGACTTCGGGAAGCGATATGTTGCATCGAAAGAAGAGATGTCTGCCTCTTTGTATGGTAAGAGTTTTTTTATAAATATGTTAACTGAGTTGTTTGTTCTAAATTTGGTTAATTTCCTTGAAATATCTACTAATCATATTGTTTACAGGGAAGTCGTTGAGCGTTTTTCGCGATTAAAAATTGATACCAGTTTTCTTGAAGAAAACGTATCTTCCTGGGACTATAATGCAGTTTTCATCGAAGCTAAGAGGAAGGTGTTAAGCTTAGTCAAAGTCAAAGTCAAAAGTCAAAATATTTTATTTATTTAAGTAGATGCTGTACGCATACTTTTAAATCGTCTTTTTTTCTACCTAGTACAAAGTTCCTACCACGCGGAACTTGTACACTTAAAAGCTGTAAATGACAAGCTTATGCAAGGCTTTCATGGTTTAATTACCGCAGAAGAGGAACAAAAACAATTCTTGTTACGCTGTGTGCAAGAGCATAGAAAGCTGTATCCAGACTGCAAAAAAGAGACTTTAAAAAAGAAGTACCCTGAATAATTGTATAATTTTATTTGTTTATCAATTAAAAGCATTACTTACATTTTTTGTTTCGTCAATTTTTACCCAAGATATGCATCTAGTTACATATCAAGAAATACTCAAAAATAGCTACTTTTATAAAAAAATTGGGACTTTGTCGGCACGGGTTAATATTAGTTAACCTAGAGAGTTAAAATTTTATATTTATGTAAGGCTTAATATTTAACAAAGAATTAGGGTGTATGCGTTTCTATAACCCAAAAAAAATTTTTTTCGTCCATATAAGTGACACCCTAATGTAGGTATATAAATGCGCATCACGCGTAAGTACAGGGAATAATGTACCTATTCTCAAAGCGCGAATGTTGCTTTTACGATGAACGCTCAATGTTTCCTGTCCTTTTTGCCCTTAGTGATCCTCCTCACCGCGTGCCCTCGACGGCACGGGGCGATGTCACAAAATACATAGATACAGAAGGTCCGCTTAATACGCTCACTAAAATCCTAAGCATATACATGCTTATAGACGTATACGGTTGTTGTAGGCAAGGTCATGATACTGTGCGATCGTGACCTTGCCTCGAACGACCGTATATTTCTATAAGCATGTATATGCTTACGATTTTAGTGGTTTGTATTGAGCGGACCTTCTGTGTCTATTTTGTGGCGATGTACTTGCGCGCGTATATAGCTTCGTCAAAGTGAGACAGGCCTGGTCACACTTTTATGTAACTGGAGTGCCCGCGGGGTACACTAGCTGACTAGCTTATAGCCAGGGTATCCCGACTCCACTTGTCTCGATCTTAGCTTAGATTTAGACATCCACTTTTTTTCACTATTGGTAAGCCCTTGGCATTATCTCACTTGGTAGTAAGTGATGATAATGCTGAAGATGGAAGAGGGTTTACCAAGACTCCCCAACGCAATGGGGAACTGGCTATCTTATCTACATCCCGGAACCTGCCGGAACACTAGCCCCATATCCTCAAACCAATCCGGAGTTCTACTTTGCGATTCAGATTTTGTGATTTTGATATCTTGTATTGAGGAATCCTGGAAGTCTACCTTAAAATATCCTAAAATCCTGCAGTATGAAGTCCTGGGATCTAGTCCTAGGGTCCCCGGCATCCTTCAATCCTGCATTATGGGACCCTGATATCCTGCCGATTCCTACCTTATAGAATCCTAGGATACTATCTTATTGGATCCTGAGATCCTGCATGAATCTGTCCTTATGGGATGGGTTAGTTGGGATGGTATGTGTAATTTGTCACAAAGAAAATATTGAAATTATGGTTTAAAAATATATTTTTTATTATATTGTCGCTAATTGTTCGTAAACTACAGATTTTAGCTACTTTTATGATAATACATCTTTCTTTACGAGTTTTTTTAAATAAGATCTACTTCACTAAATAAGATCTAGTTTTATACAGTATATTTATAACAGGTTGATTCAACGACGGAAAGAGAAATTCATAAATAATAAATCATATAAAAACAGTGGTGCTTATTAAGGTACCTATACCTTGTTCCAATCAAGAAAAAGCAAAAGGTAAACAAACTTACTATGAAACTGACACATGTCAACGTCAGTTCCATGGTAAGTTTGTTTACCTTTTGTTTTTTTATTAGAATGAACTAATTATAATAATCATAATAAATATATTGAAGAATTCTACAAGAAGTTGTTTCCTGTACATTTTTTTTAAAAGGCCGATTGTAGTGAATCTTTTTATTTTTGTATGTGATACAACTTCTTGTATGGTTCTTTAAGATACGACAGGTCAATAGTTCAATTGCTTATTAAAAGCACATCTCAAACTAAGGTGGATGATTGAGTTTTCATTTGATTGTTTTTCTTTTAATTAAAAAAACTAAGAGAATTTGTTACAAAATTGGTACAAATCAATCACAGATTAGACGCTACATAACTTATTTATAATATGGCATGTTTGTAGACTCTACTTTCGTCTGCGACCCTGCAAGCAAGAAAAGGAATTATTTAAGTTTATTAGATATATGGGACTAATATATCCTAAAGGATATCACAGTCATTGTACCAGACGATAAGAGAGAGATGGATAAGTTTAAGTAAGCCTCCCACTCAGTAGACCGATGACCTTGGTTGAGATTTCGGGAAGCCGCTAAATGCGGGCAACGATGGAGCAACGCATCGAAACCTTGCGGGAGGCCTTTGTTCAGCAGTGGACGTCTTTTAGCTGACGATGATCAACAGGTTAGATGATGCCATGGATGGATTAAAAAATAATTCTGTTCAGATATAATGTAACAGCGTGTAATACGTAGGGCAAAAGAGGAGTGCTGAACTTTCAGAAGCAGTCGCTGTATCCAAAACCAGCATGAAAAAATGATGATAATGATCATGAACTAATACGTGGTACATAAGTAATGGATGATAATACTTACAGACTCCTTCTTCTCTTTGGTGATGCAGATGGATCTGACCCTGAAGGGATCCACGTAGCTGCACGTGCACTCTTGGACGTAGTTGTGGCCGAGGAGTTTGCTCGAGATAGCTGCGGTGGCGGTCTGGAGGAACTGCTTCTGCTGACCAGGGTTCATGGCCAGGTAGTTGGTAGCTGAGAGGACGATACCATCGGTCTGAAAGATGAAATTTTATTTAATGACGAGTCTTTTTGTGCGGAGTCGTCGTAACGTTTTCATACTCAGATCCGCGTTATAAAAAGAAGGCTTTAAATATAGTTCATTGAAAATAAACAATTGGTCAAATAATAATAACGGTCCTAATTGTATCTGTACATCAAATCATCCAACATGGAAAAATAATACTAACCGATTCAACAAAATCGATGCAAGCGTCGTCACGGATCTCAAGTGTGGTTCTCAAAGCTTCAGATTCCTTTGTCTGTTTCTTGTCACCGAGTAGAAGAACGGAGTCCTCTGTGAATCCTGAAACGACAAAAAGTTTGTTAAATATTTAGCCACAGATTCAGATAACGAATTGCAAACCGAAGAATTAGTCTGGAAGACTATACCATAACAGTATTTTGAGTCCCTTGACGCTTACTGAATGTAATCGAACTGACATGATGCGGATAATTTTGAAATATACCAAATATAATATAATATATATATATATATATATTTGACGTCAATCTTCTGGCCACCCTGTATAGAATCATTAAGCATATTTAGCCTTAGCATCAAACTAGATATAATTACCTACCAACGGCTGTTTTGTGAATAAAGTGTTACTTACCAACAACGGTGTGGGGGTCCTTTCCACCGCCAATCTTCAGATCTGCGGTAACAGTTACCAGGGTGTGAGAGTAGGAAATCTCATCGAATATTGCTCCATATGCCAGCGCGCGCGCGTATTCGACCTGTGCAACAAAAATATACACATTACAGTATATGTTATATTTCTGAAAGGAGAAAATGATCTATTCCTTGAGAAGTAGGTAATAATAAAAATTGTAAGTACAATAAATATAAATTGGCATCATTTTAGTTTATGTTTGTTTATATCGAAATCTATATGTATGACAGCGGTTTATTGGCTGTTGGTATTTACATTTTGTGCAGATTTGGGGCATTAAAGTGGTAACCGCGCACCGGAAGACGCAGTATAGGCAGGCCTAAGCGGCTAATTTAAGCTGGTAATTTCGAATAAAATAAAATAAATGGAACTCACTAAGAAGAAAGCGCTCTTGCACGGTTCACCGACAACGTTGATGGTGTGTTTGACAGCACCTGGACGCAGAGGCAGATCCAGGATTGAACTGTATCCGGCCACAATGTTGGTAATACCTGGAAGAAACATTAAGATGTTAGAAATATATCCTTATGCAATGAAATTTGGAAATATGTACACCGAGTTTTGAGAAACTGTAATTTTGCTTCTAGGTATGTTTATGACGTATTCAAGGGATAAAAGTTGTCAAAGGTTACTGTTGATCGAGAATTTGAGGTTTGTTTTTTTTGTTAAAAAGCTTTTTTTTATATTTTTTGTGGCTATAAATCACCCCTATTTTTATGCGCGGTTATACATGTATATACGCGTTGACTTGAGAACATCCTCCGTTTTTTCGTAGGTTAAAAAGTATGAAGAAGTAAATATGCATGGACTTACCAAGACTATGTCTGATATTGTCGATAAGGTCAGCGACGATCTGCTGAATACGATCAACCCTTTCAGTGCCAGTCTTGATGGTAGGCGTATGCGTGTAACGGCTTTCATCGTCGAATTGGACCTTTGCATTCCTCAGTTTCACTATAATAATATAATGAACATGTTACAATTGTATTAACATAAATTAAAAGACATAAAATTGCTTTATTTATTGCTTTTTTTTAAATGGTAAAATCAAAAAAGTAACTCTTTACTATGAAAACATACAAAATGGCCTGAACAGACATTCCGAATACGTCAGCTCATGTAGCGATGAGCCTCTGGACACGAGACAAGTTAAACCAATAGATAAAAGAAAACCAACCAGTTGTTCACAAGTGCATCTTCCTATACTGACAAATACCTATAAGTTACTAACAAACGAAGTAATATATTGTAATCTACTTAGATACTCACAGTCAGTGTCGTACAAGATGGGGTAGCGCATCTTGGGGGTGATGCCGACGAGGTAAACCTTAATATCGCTGATGTGCTTGCTCTTCAACAGGTCCACAACTTGGGAGACAAGGGGCACTACCAGGTCTTTGTAGTTCTTCTCGTTGGACTGGCAAAGCAAGAAGATTTTTAGTAACATTTGCACTCTGTGTTGGAACGCACGCATCAGAAGTTTATTTGGTGTCCGTCTGCGTCTAATAAAGTAATAAAGTCTAAAGATATATGTTGATCATGAAATTCTTGGATTCTTAATAAGTAATGACTTATTAGTATTTCAAAACAAGCTATACCTACTAACACCTCAATATATAGGTTGAAAGTTCTTGAGAAAGAAAACTGTTATTCAAACAATAACTATTAGTATTGAAGAATCTCACCTTGGTAGTTTCAACAGCGACCACGACGTCAGCCTGCTTGTTAGGCACTTTCACTTGATATGTGTCTCCAACGTTCTTAGGGGTGTCAGTGTCTGTGCACTGGACGCACACACTGGGAAGGGCAGCGGGGAGCATTCCGGTGACGGCGAGGGCGGCGTATCCACGGCCAAGGTCGCAGGCTTGGTGGAGGGCGTTGGCTGAGTCAGAGGCGACTGCGTGGATGCAAGCTTGTCTGTAAAATTAATGGGTTAAGTTAATTTGGCGCCATTACTGAAGCTTAATAGAGTAGTTGGACTACTTCCCACTGTCAAGAAAGATGTCTAAGGACATAGGTCCCTAAAAACATATGTATTAAAAACTACGAACGAATTGAGTATAGGCTTAGTTTTTAATACAGAAGTTTGCAAAGCAGCTAGCACTTTTGTTAGATTCTTCAATTTAGCTAATATAAAACTGTAAGAATAATGACCCAGAAATTTATTTTGGTTAAAGAAAATGGAATAATAATTAGACATTTTATACAGGAGAAGCATTCTCGCAAGACCTCCAATTCTCCTATTAAGGCAAGACCAGTAGTCCATTAAATTCTTACCTGAAAGGAGCAGCGTTGAGCAGTAAGCTTAATGGCCTGAGTGGGGAGCTTCCTCCGAAGACCTGCTCACATGCTGGTGGCAGAGCGGCGTGATGCTGATGGTGGGAGTGCTCCGGTGACTTGACCTGAGGGCAGCTGGAGGCTAGGCGGTACGAGTTACCAAACTCGCTCTCTGATTCAGTGATCTGTGCAAGAAAAAGTGTTATATTAGATTCTTTTGTCAGTTAACATTTTATCCTTTTAAATTTTTTTTCTGTGTCTGCTTTTGCATAGATTTCATTTTTCAACTACATATGTGACGAATTATACATTGTATATCTCTCTATCATCATCAGCCTAAGGACGTCCACTGTTGAATAAGGGCCTTCCAAAAGACTAAAGATTTCCACGCCGACCGGTCTTGCGTTTGCATCTCTATATTGCATCTCTATTTACATCTCTCTATATTTACCTTTTATTCTATAAAAAGAACACCAGTAACGTACCTTTCCATTGGGCATTCTGAAGTCGTCGTAAGGCTCATTGTTGCCGTCACCAAGGAGACCGCGGAGTTTGCCAAGGTAAAAGCCAGATATTTCGATGTAGCACACCTGGAAAGTCACGATTCATTAACATCGGTCTGTTTATAAGACAAGAGCAGTCTGGAAACTACAGAATACTACTTGTTATGTTAGGGTTCCAATTTTTCATTATAGGTAATCAAAGCCTGACCAATTTGGATTTAGTTGCATATAAGCATCATTATATTACTCTCACATTAATATTTATTTAGAGATAAGGAAAATAGTTTACCTCTATTGTTTAACAAAATAAAATTTAAATTCAAATAACTCACTTCAAGTTTTGTGGTGCAGAAAGCCGTAAGTCCATATTTAGAGCCGAGTCCGACACGTCCACTAGGTTCCCTAAACGCAAACACGTCTTTCTCGATGACAGGGAAGCCGTGAGCAGCACCGTTAAGCGCCACCTAGTGATACACACCAATACCGTTAGGACAATAATTATCAAAAAATACACAAGATAAACAAAGAGACAACATTCCTGCCATTATCTAAAGAGTTCGTTATTTTATTTAAACCTGAATGAAAATAGGTACCTGTCCGTTCTCCTTAAGCTCAATTGTGGTGCCACTCTTATCTTCCAGCACCAGGACTTTAGGAGAGCCGTTCTGCAGCTGCAGCACGAGGGTGAAGTTCCTGTCAACGTGGTCGTGTGCGAGGATGTATCTGCAGTTGCCGGGGAAGGTCAGGTGACGGCCGTCAAACGTGAAGATGTGTTGTCCGTTGACGATCACTGTGCGCACTGGAGGGGAAAGAAGAAATCAAATATGAGGTTAAGGTAAGTTGGACGTTGACTCAAAATAGGGACAGGGTGCAGACTATTGGTTACATATTAGAAATTCCGATCTAATCGATACAACAATTGATAATAGACGGTAAACATTTTAGCTCATGGGTACAATTAGGCAAATGCATAAAATTACTCAGTTATAACTGAAAATACAACAAACAAAGAATATGTACCAGAGAGCAATAACATTAAATTAATATTTAATTTAAGCTACTGAATATGACACTTACTCTTCATCGGGATCTCTTCAAGTGGGTTTAAGCTCCTAGGTCTGTACGCTCTGATGATGGATAGCGGATCAGGGATGTCTCCCTTCAGAAGCTGGTTGAGAAGACTGAATGTCGGGATACCACCGAGGGCAGGGGTGAAGGCTTGAGGTCCAGAGAACAAGGAAAGCTAACAAATAAAAGAAAACATATTTAGTGTTATAGTTTAATGAAAATTAAACAAGGTATAGCCGGATGTGGAGCAAACAAACTTCACGTGTAAAATGCGATATATTGTATGGTATTTTGAATTTGAATTTAATCGTGCTGTCAGAATAGATACGATATTATTGTTTGATTCACTGAAGGTTTCCTTAGAAAAACAAAACATTCACGTGATGGCTTACTTCTTCATAAGTAAAAAAAAGCTTAGTGAAAAAATGTTTTAAAGCATACTACCTACCACCTACATTAGGGAATAAAGTGCATCTGAAATCGAATTATAATATTTTGATAGGCACTAAAGACAAATGTAGAAGAAAATCTCACCGGGTTAAAGTTGATGAAGGCGGGGACACCGTACTGGCCGGCTTGCGAGCGCACAAACGTAATGAGCGAGTTGATAGCAGCAATAGCCTCTTGGTAGATAACGCGGAGCTCCTTTGCGTCGTCAGTTTTTTCTTGGCGGAGTTTCTAGAAGAAAAAGTTTTCAGTGTTCGATTATTCCCGATTAAAGAGTGAGGCTAAAATATTTGTTATTATATTATTCTTTAAAATGAAACAAAATAATTTAAATTTCAAATTATTTTGCAGATTATTTACCAGCCTTTTAAAACGCTGTAGCATGGTTAGAGAACGAAATGAATTTAAAAGATTTTGAGTATATTTTTGTATATGATTAGGTATTAACAATTTTTAGTGCCAACTAAAAGAAAATTTAGCTCGAAATTGTGAATATCTGATAGAGCAAATGCATATTTGCTGAACGAAAGTGTAAAATATTCCCCACCCGTCAGTTTTATACCTAAAATTCTTTAAATTGGTCAATTTCTTTATCTCAATAGTTTCCCAACTGGCTATCCATGAAACTATGTAATTACAGCAAAAATCATGTAGTACAATTCGGTAATCCCAATCAAAAAATCATGTAAGTACTTTTTGTTTTTTGTTTCATGGTTACACGAAAGAATGAGTATTACAGTGACATTAGTTACAGTGACACATTTCTAAGCAAAACAGTAGAAAGTACCTATGTGCAGTAAATTACCTTATTAATGTAGCGGTATAGGACATCAGCGAATTTCTTGGTCTCGTCCGTGGGTAGCAGTTCTCGCACGTTCATGAATGCGGTTTGGATGAATTGCAACGCTTGTTCGGGGATCGCGAGTTCTTCCCACTGAAACAATTTAGAAAATTGGAACGTTATAAAGAGATAAGTATCCATAAAATTTACGATAAGAAATATAATTTTTCGAGTTAAGATATTAACTAAGGAATGTTTCGTTGTGTCATCAATTTTTTTTTATATTTAGTTACAGACAGGTGGTAAAAAGTAAATAAAAGACAGAAATAAAACTTACTTTCTCCTTGAGAAGAGTGAAAACGGGCAACTCCTTGATTTGATGGAAAATGTCAGAGAAGATCAGGTATAGTCTTCCACGGATTTCCTTAATTTGAGCGACTATGATGCGAGTTAAATCTGAAAATAAAAGTATAATTTTTAATTAATAAGGCTACACATAAATCAATGAATTCCCATATTTTATTTATCAAATCTACTAAAATACCGTACTTAGTTCTATCTAGCTTGAACAACATTCTATAATAAAAACAGAGGCTCACCTTTGAAGATCTCAGTCAGTGTGTTGGTCAGCTCCTGCAATTCAGGCTTGTGCTTCTCAAAGAAGTCGGAGACGAGAGCCGCAAAGTGAGCAACAAGGTCCAAGACACCTTCCAGGTATTCCTTAACCACGGCCGCTATGTTGCCGTAGAACTGCTTGATCTGGGGTTCAATCTGTATAAAAAAATATGTGTTAACATTGGGGCCATTTGCTTCAATTCATAACTAATTTTGCACTTTTTTAAAAAAACTTAAAGATTAAAATAAATGTCATATCTAATTGTTAAGATTATTTGTACTCGTAACTGCCATGTATAAATGTACGTTAAATAAAACATTTAAGTTCTTATGTTATTTTAATCTTGCTTGCAAAAAAGCATTGATTTTGCTCATTTGCATGCAAAATAATATATAAATTTACTAGTTGAAATTATACTACTTCTACCATTGGTCCTTTATATTATCAGATATTTCTAAAGACAAAAAAAAATAAGAAAGATTTTTACCTGTTTCTCGTAAAGGTCGAGGATCTTTTTGCACGTCTCAGTGATGATGTTAACGATGTTCTGCACCAGTGGTTTCGTCGTGTGGATAACGTCATCAATTATCTTTGCCAGGAACTTAGCCACTTCATACCTGATTAAAACAAAAGTAATATTGAAAGATCTACTTACTCCACAGTAGTGCTAATCCGTTCTATTGCTATATTTTTATCGACTTAAAGTTTACATGATTAGAAAATTTGCTCTCGAAATGAAAAGGTTCTTACACAGCTTCAGAGATTTCTTTCAGAGTCTTGTCATTGGCAATCTCTTTGTACAACTTCTCTAAATCTTCCTTGTAAGCTTGCTCCAGTTGCTTGAAGGTCGGTTCAATGCGTTTCAGTGTGTTCTTGAATTCGTTGCTAGCCTTCTCACCAATGTGCTTGATGCGTTGTTCAAGGTTCTTCAAGTCATTTTGGAGAGCGTTCTGTAATGAAAATAATTTGGTTTATATTTACTAGAAGTACAGTAACTGAAATAACAGAAGTTGAACTGTAACTTCTGTTATTTCAGTTACTGTCTGTTTTCATATCAGTTCTTAGTTTCTCTAGTTCCTCTTAGAAAATACATCACAAAAAGGTACATCAAAAAAAGATTTTTAGGTAAAACTTAGTTACAAAATAAAGAACAATAGTTGTATTAATACCGTAGATGATACACTTTTAGTTTAACATTATCTCTAACAAGTGTCTTGAATGAGTGAACTCTCAAGAGGCACTTACGACAAAGTACTGGAAGTTATCCTTGGAGACGCCGTAGTCAGACTTGATCAGATTGTCCTGAATGAAGAGGGCTCCGTGGATGATGTTCTTCTTCTCGTTGGGGAGAACGATGTCAGCACTGATAGACACTCGCTTCTCTGGGTTAATGTCACCGATAACGGAGAGTTTGCGTTCAGATTCATCTGAAATGAGATATATGATGAAGATTTTCTAATTGGTACAAAGTATGAAAGCTATATATGTGTAACATATTCACGTGATTGAAAACCTTAATAAATTTTGATTAATTTGATAATTTTATGAGGTTTAGGTTTTAACAGTTAAATATAAAATATTGCATAAATATATGTATATGAAACGACGTAAACAAATAGAAATGTATAACCCTATACATGTATCAAATTAATTTCGTTTGTTGATTTTAATATTATTGTTTGTTATAATTTCTAGTATCTATACCCTAGGATAGTGATTTTGTTTCAGTTCAGTTAATGCTTTTAATAACTTACCGACGTAACCAGTGGTGAATTCGAAGTGTTGGTAGTCCTTAACGAGGGTACTAGCACGAACTGGTTTGCCGTCTAGAATGCTGATTTTCAGGTCTCCTTGCTGGAGATTTTCCTTCGTTGTGGCCGTGGCTTCCAAGTCAATGACCTTCACAATTGGGGTGTGGAGCTAGAAAACGAAATATATAAATATTTAATAAAATAAAATAACATAATATGTCCAAATAAATATGTAAAGAAAAGATTAAAAACTTACCAGGAATTTAACGTGGTTCGGGTTGGCATCTAAGAGAAGTTTCGTTTCACGGTCCTGCGAAAAACAAAATATATTTTTAGAACATAGTTTGTCTAAAAGCTTCGCTGTATAACATCGACTTAATGGCTGTTCACACATACAAAACAAAGCTTTCACAGTTGATAGTGCCACATAATAAGAAGTTTAATACAAATAACCACTCTCTTTTAAACCCGAATGAAAAAGATACAAAACGAACCATTATCTCAGCCTAAGATCGTCCATTATTCAACATAGAACATATTACATTCATATAAATAGAAAATTAAATATACAAGTAAAGCTTACTTTGCCGATGATAGTTGGATGAGAGATGGTGGCCAGAGACTCGATCTTGATGCTGTTATCGTTCGGATGCTGAACATGTCCACGGAATTTGACAAGGAACTCCTAAAAGAAAGTGATAGGTATACACAACAGAACAATAAATTTTGAAGCTAGACCTTTTCAAAACTATTTTAATAAGCTATTAAAATAACTACTGAATACGAACATATTCAAAACAAGTACAGGAATACATATTTTTTTGTAAATAGAATATTTTTGAAGACTAATGAAATATCATTGATGAAACCAATAAAATGCACTCACCCTTCCTAATTTAGGATGGCTAAGTCCAAACTCCGCATTGGCTCCATGCTGCGTCTTGTCTCCAGATACGTCAATCAGGAATCTAGCGGCGGCTTTTTGTTGGGGCTTGTTTTTATCCATGTGTAGGGCCACTTCTCCTCTGATGGGGAATGGCATGTCTTTGTTGGCGGGGTATGAGACGACTGATTCTAAGGCGAGCACACGGTGGGGCAGTGTCACGGTTATACCTGCTGGGAATTCTGGGGAAGAAATTTAATGGTCAAACTGATGTCTTCAGGCCATCATTTCAGAGTTCAATGCCAATATTCCCCGTGGTAATGAACATATAATTCAGATTCTCCGTGCGTTGCAAGACTTTATAGTATTAGTGGAAAAATGTGTTTGGAATGTTCACAGTCACTGAGGCATGAAAATAATAGAATTACTAAGTTACTAAATTTGCTTCTGTAGAAGTTTGATGATTATTTTCATGGAGTTGTACAGAAACACTTACTGCCATGGTCAGGTTGGCTGTAAATGTGAAGGTAGTACTTCTTGTCTTCCTTGTTCACGTGTAAGTCCAGGGTGTACTGCGGCAGTTTCTTCTCCGAAACCTCATTGAGAATCTGGAGACCAAATTCGGGTGCGAAGCCAAGTTTACGCAGGTCGAAGCCAACGTTAACGATGTGTTGGAAGGCACCAGGTGCTGCAAGATGGGAGTATTATTTTACTGACTACATTATATTTTATATATTAATTAAGTTCAAATAAGAAAAATAGCTGATATCACATCTACCTATAGTCGGTACAGCCATCCTTTAAAACTCATAAAATATTTTCGCTAGTCAAGATATGCTTGTAAGTGAGAATGATAATGTTACTAAAAGTATAAGCAAGTTTGGTAATGTTTCTTCATGCAAAGAGGAACACTGTTTTTTTATTACTGAGTAACTGCACACGGCTAAATACTCATGCTAACAGACGCCTTTTCTAAAATAATTTTTTTATATACCTAATTCAGCTCAAAATCAATCAGTGAACTTACAAGGCTGCTGGAATTTGGACTGAACTTCCACATTGGCGCACTGTTTCTTCTCCTCGCAGTACACGTAGTTGGTCTTGTATTCTACGTTGGTGACGCGTGATTCGGCGACATAGCTGCGTTCTCCGATGGCGAGGTTTAAGAAAGTCTGATGGTGAAAAATGTGAAATCAGTGTTTGCATTATTTTTGCAAGTCAAGTTATTAAATGATTTAAATATTAATTTTCTATTATATGTTCCAAATGAGTCAGAAAATCTAAACCATATAGGTTCTATAAAAAAAATATGAGGACTTTGTCATCTAACGGTTGGTATTATGAGTTTTAATAATACAATTACAATATCAAAATTTAAAAAATACATAAAAGGATGAGCCACTCCATTCAATAGGTCAGTGCAGCATTATATTGCTGATAATTATGATAATTAATGATTATTGCTTTCACGGTTAAACTATTATTAGAGCAATGGCATAAATTCGAGTTGCAGATTTAGGAGCTTTTGATCTAAAATAGGTATCTAAAGTGATGCTATCATCTCAACATACCTCAACGCCCTGCTCATTGCCTTCAGTCAGCAGAGTGCGGATGTACTTGAAGTTAGCTGACTTTTGCTCGTCACGAACCTTCACTGAACCGGAGCCCTCTACAATGGTCTTAGTGCCTTCTTGCTTGCTAATGAAGTTCGTGCTGTGGAGAAAGATAAAAGGATTATGTTCAATTTAAGTAAATAACTACACAAAATATGTAGAATGCATAGCGAAAGAAATGAATTTTCTTGCTTTTGGGGTAATAAAAAACTGAAAATATCACGTAATGAGGTAGAAAGGAGAAGTACTACAAGTAGGTAATTAGATTAATATTGTAGAGTTATATTGTTATTAGAAACAGATCCGTGGCTCGTTGTTAGCGAAAATAACGAAAAGAGTATGCAATACGGAGATGTAGCCATTTATGTAAATAGTTGACCAAACTTATTTTTTCTTAAATATTTGATAACACTAAGAATTGTCATGATTTAAAAAATATATATCATATTGATGCACGAGACTTGGTGAAGTAAATTTCAATTCCATGTTTGTAAAATATTACGGAGCCTTATCATATCGAATTTTCGATTAAATATAGAATCATTTTAATACACTAGCTAAGGTAAATTTCAATTTGTTATAGAGCCAACATACCTTCCACTCAAAACGTTCTTGTTATCATTAACAGCGTGGAACTCCAACCTCTTACCGCTTCCTGCGTCCTTGCTCACAATTTCCACTTTATAGTTCTTAAGGCCAAGTTTCTCAGAGTTGGCGGCCAGTTTAATGGCAACATTATCGGCCTGGATGTTTGCTTCTGAAGTCATATCCAAAGAGTAGTCACGGACGTTTTCCAACTTAACCTCGACCTTGCCTTGGTTGGAGCTGATACCAGTTCCTTTGAAGTAGATCCTGGGTAAAGATAGTATTTTATTTAAGGAAAATATTTGAGAAAATTTTAATATTTAAAGCTTTTTATTTTATTTATTTATCTGTTTATTTCAGGCACAAGGCCCATAGAAATATATAAAATATACATTTAAAAATATACAAATACTATACAACTTATTATTACTAGCTGTGAGTTTAGTTTAGTTAAGTTAGGTTTAGAACTGTAACTTACCTGCCATGTGGGTTTTGTGGGCATCTGAACTTGATGTCAAAAACGGGGTTTGCCTTCGAGTAGACCGTTGTCAAATCATATGCGTATACTTTGCCATCAGCGTCAAGGGTCATACTGCCGCTGTACGAGTCAGGTGATGGTTGCTGTTGGAAGAAGTCATTATAGTATTAATTGTTTTTATTAATTCCATAAGCAGCAACACATTTGCTTCTTGTTTTGGTATTATTTAGTGATTATATTTACCATTTAATGATATCTAAAATTCAATTATTAATTTAAACTGATAAGCATTTTTCGAAGTGTAAAGCATTTGTTTCGTTTATCAAGTTTATTTATTTCATTGACTATATTTTTGGAAGCTTCTGTTATTCTGGCCTTCAAACTTCTGTGTGTTTTTTTTTGTCTAGATTTTCTTAACCTACCTTGCCAGTTACTTGCACTTCCAACTTCTTCAGTTTTTCGGCTTGCGGTGCGTGAGCGTGTAGTTGCAGCTTGTATTCGTGCGGCGCAACCTGTGCGCCGGCTACTATTATCGCCGACTTGCCTTTTCCGTATTGTGACTTGATCTCTACTGTTCCGCTCTTTTTGTCCGCTGTAAGCAAGTTATCCACTACTTATACTTATTTATCTTAATTAATGAACTGTTGGTTAGCAACAAAACATTTAAGATTATCACAAAAAAAGAAATAAACACTTTTTAAGAAACTCTTGGAAAGATAGACAAGATAATAAAAATCTTACAGTCTGTGTCAGCCTTGTAGTTAACATCGAGCACCAACGGGTCTGTGTGAGGCACCAAGACTTTTATCTTGGAGAAACCTTGCTTCAGTCCAATCTTTCCACTAGCATCTAGTTTGTACTGATCAGAGTTCACTTGTACAGACTCAATGACAGTGTACTGTGAAAGAAATCATTCATAAATATTGGCTTTACGGTAGTAACTTTAATCAAATTACAATAAAGTAATACTAAAAACATATAATTTTACCTCAGCAATCACATCCTTATTATCAGGCTTCAAAAAAACAATGTTGGAGTTGACCCTTATATCGTGAGCCTTTTCAAACGGCAGCCTTACGTTGAGAGTATTCTTTTCAATGTATTTCTTGTCTTTGTCTACTGTGTTATAGTCTAATGAGCCGATTAGTTCAACACCAATGTCATCGCCGTAAGAAGCCTTTAGCCTGTATTCTTCATTGCCAATAGTGATTGAGTTAAGTCCTTCGCCGTTTACAGCTAGGGAGGCTGGCTTGGGAATCAGGTTACCTTTCACGTCGTACTGAAAACAAACAAGGATTATTAATTAAATCTTGAAAATGTGAAGATCAATGTGATGAAATAAAATTGATTATACATGTGATGGTCATGTATAGTTTTCATAGTTAACTCACCTTCAGCTCATACTTGTACTTGTCTCCATCAGGGATGTTCTTAACGAAGAAGGTGTTATGCAGTATTCTTCCATCTTTAAGTTTGATTTCAAGTTCGTTTTCCAAGTGCAATTTCTCTTTCTCTAGGTTAGTGTCAATGACTTTAGCCTTGAGTGTGATGGTGGAAGCAGGGCCACCACGCTTGACAGCATCTGATAGGATGTAATTGTGTTGACAGTTCGAGCTCTGAAAAAGCGATATATATTTATATTATCGAGTTTAAGAAATAAAATTATACTGTTAATATATTATCTATTTTTTATTTATCTCTTATTATGATCATCATTATCTAGTTTATGGTGCAATTATTTATTTTAAATAAGTCCATGATTCCGAAAACGTCAATTACCTGTTTTTATTGAAGGTAGCAACCTCGTTAAAATGAAATTTTCTGTAAGTAATAACACAACACACATAACACATTTGGGTATACTCACATCGTCTTTGTCTCGAATGTCGTGTTCCATTTTCATGGTTAGCACTCGTTCGGTGGGCAATACTAGTTCAATAGATCCATGCGATTTTCCGTTACTGAAGAGTGGTCCATCTCGGTGGATGTTTAGCTCTGTTTTTTGACCAGCGTACTCGAGCTTGTTCCTGATATAAAATATAAATATATATTTTAGCTTTAGAGAACTATAGTTAGTATTATAATACTCAACTTACTTTGACTTCAAAAACTATGTACACATCGATACGTGAAATGACTTATACAGTAACTAAAATAAGAAGTATCTAATCTGTAGTATCACTTACTTGGAATCTATGAGTTTCGCAGTCTTTTTGGTGTTCGTACTGAAGTGAACCTTATCGTTGTTGTCTTTCTCAAAGTTGAGGAACAGATCGACATCCACTATGTAGACAGGCTCTTTCACTACAAACTTGAAGTCTCCCTTGATTTTGCGTTGAGACTGCAATTTGAAACGACCAAATTATTAACCTGTTCTATAAACTATTCACTTTTAATCTTAAGAAAGCTTATTACAAAGTTACGAACCTTTTTGAAGTCGACGATGATCAGTCCATTACCCTTTCCATCGCTGTCTGCGACTTTGAAGTTTCCATTTGCGGCAAAGGTATCCTTTAAGATGAATTTTAGTTGACCATTGGCATTGGGTCCGTGGGTGATCTTCATCAGGTAGTCGAGGAGGTCTCCCTTTGAACTGGAGATCTTAGCGTGGGAGGAGTATATGTTCGAGTTCTCTACGGCTCCTATATCAAATCTGGTGAAAAACAATTATCATGAAATTTCTTCGAACGTAAGATCGGTCGAGAAACATTTTGTTTAGGTTTAGAAACTAGTATTAATTATTTTGTTTACTAAGATATGTTAAATTCATAAACTTACTTAACATCCTCATCCTTGCCACCTCCAGAAATCTTCAGGTGCCCGATAGCACCAACATTTACATCGTTAGCCTTAGTTCTGTGCAAAACCACACCAGACAGCTCGTACTTAGCAATGTTCTTGATTTGCACATAGTTCTCAAAGTTTGACTTGTCAGGAGACACAATGTCTCTCTTAGAAAGAATTTCAATTCCTTGTTTGTCGACTTCAGCATTGACTTTAACACTCCAGTCTCCAGGTTTCTTGATCTGTGTTCTGGCTTCAAGGTCGAATTTGCCTTTTCTGTTTATGTATTGTCCTTCAACTTCCAAGTCAACTTTCTTGCTGTCAATTTCAGCATCCAGTTTAGCTTTCAGAGGCAGTGCCATGATTTCAACTGAGAAAGAAATTTTAGGTAATGAAAATAACAGTTTGTTTTCAAGTAGTGTGAAGGACTACAGTAAATAATGTTAATATGAATAAGAACTAGAAACTTACGTTGGTTCTTTGTTATAATATTGAAGTCTTTGTGGTATTTAAGAAGTTGTTTGAACGATGCCCGAGCTTGCTGGTTGTTTAGATCTGGACCATAGTGCAAATCAATATCATTGTGGTACTGAAATTAGTAAGTAAATTTAAGTTATTGTCACAATAAGTTTATAAGATACAGTGCTAGAAGTCTGTAGTATTCTTATTTTTAACTCTTTTTAAAATTAATGTTTTGAGGTTTTTTATTTCTTACCTGTGACTCAGAGTTATCAAAATGTCCATTAACTCTAAAGTTTATGTACGGGTTCAGAGTATTCTGGAACTCAACCTTTACATCATGTCCCTTCAAAGAAGCACCGATCATCGCGTTGTGGTCACCTCTCTTGGCCTTTAAGTCTAGTTCCATACCTCTAGCATCTTGGGTAAAGTGACCGTTTAGATCAATAACTTCGTTGGAGCTTGGGATAGCGACCTTGATACCTTCGAGTGTGTACTTAGTGGCAGGTCCATTGGCTTCTCTGATCAGTTGACCATCAACTTTAAGGGACTGTTTGCCCTTATCTCCAGGAAGTTGGTATTCAATTATTGGTTTGTAAACACTACGTCTATCGTTTCCTTGAACGTTGAAGCCAGCTTTGGCATAGTACTCTTCACGGTCGATGTTTGCTTTTATCAACACAAGACGCTCACTAGGCTTGGTGTAATAGGAGAGCTGTGTAGACATGCTCTTGATAGGAGATTCAAGAGCAAGGCGCAGAGTGTTCTCATCATTATTTCTGATCAGCTCACCAGAGACTGAAGTACGGCGGTTCTTGGATCCTGAAATATTTCTTGTAGTATTACTATATTTTCTATTTATTTTGCATAATATTTTGAGTTACCTACCTATAATTAATGTGAAATAAAAAATAAAGGCTAGGCTATGTTAACTTGTTCTAAAAATTTCAGAATTTTGTTGCTAAGATTTACCTTCAGCTTCAAAAAGAAGCTCAAAGCCTTGACGGCCAGGAGTGTCTCTTCGGAGAATACCCTTGATGTGATAACCGCGGAGGTCATTCTTCTCCAAGACAACCTTCAGTTTAGAGGGTCCGGTCAGAGGAAATCGGCCAATGAACTTGGAAATGGAAGCTTGCGCATCGGGACCTAAAATATATTTTTGTAATTAGTTGGCATGTTGTTATTTTTTCTTTATTATACCTATTTTCTTGTTCTCACTTAAAACTTACCAGAAACGGAGAATGGTACTGAAATTTCACCACACAGGGTAAGTCCTAGTATGCCAGACAGTTGGTCGAAGCAGCCTGAGTAATCTTTCCTGTCAGCATCTATCTTTATTGGGATGCGCTTTCCTTTGTGTCCTTTTTCAGCTGTGATGAAATATATGTCATTGGAGGCAGTAATTATCTCCTGCTTGTCAATTGGAAGACCGAACTGCAGATCAATGCCCTGACCGTCTTCCAATACTTTGGCAATGACATGAGCTCCGGTAGAGGAGTGCAGGTTAGTGGAAACCTTGATACCAGTGGCGACAGCGTAGGCGTCAACTATGAATAGACCCGCAACTTCGATATCAGTGCTTGGGACAAGTTTGATGTCAAGCTTAGCATTTTTAGGGTTGCGGATAATTTGACGAATATCAACGTTAGTGGCTACATCGAGACGACCAGTTGCGGAACCGACGAGGTCAAGTTTCAAAGCCAGACCAGTTGACGTGGGATAGGCTAATTCAGCGTCAAGGAAGAGAAGATGGGCACGGATCTCTTGTTGGAAGTGCTTGAGCTGGTTGATGCCACCGTTAACGTACTTAAGGGCGCGCTCGAGAATGGATTCGATATCAAAGCCCTTGTCGTCGCCGAGTGATAGGAAGATAGCGTCAGTTCCAAATAACTTCACGTAGATGTCGAGGTCCAATTCATTGTTGTATGGTACTGATTCAGCCTTTAACTGTTAAAAAAATAAATTAATTATTCAGAGACTTACGAGTATAAGGAAGAATATAATACTCAAATTTATATCTTACGTTTTTGTCAAAGTTGTCGACTTCAGTCTTGACGGAGCGGCGGCCTCTGGACAGACTTTCTTCAGTCTTCTTCTCTAACTCGGAGAGCCTCTTAACAATGTTGTCATAAAGCTCTTGTGGCTTCTCTGAGCGGAAAATGCTCTTAGGGCCGAGGAAGTGTTCGATAACGCGGTCCAAGTTACCTTGACGACCCCCGACCTGTGGATGATTTTTAATAGTTAGTTCGACTCACATAACTGACAAGTTACACGTGAAAAGTGATAATTAAAGATATAAGCAGTGTTTGGGCATCCTAGTTTGGGGCCAGATGACCGTGTGTGATTTGTCCCAGATATTATTATTATTATTATTATTAAATAAGATTATGATATCGTTTTAACAGAAAATATAACTGACAAGTTACACGTGAAAAGTGATAATAAAGATGTAAGCAGTGAAATAAGATTATGATATTGTTTTAACAGAAAATATTGGAATGAATACTAATGGCATTTTTATTTATAAAAGTAATTAATTGCTCTCCAAGTGTCTAAAGTAAATGAACTAAATCTAATATTATAAAAAAGAGTTAGTTATAAACTCAAACTCAAAATGTTTTTTATTTAAGTAGATGCTTTACACATGCTTTTAAATCGTAAATATTTTTTTTTACCTAGTACAAAGTCCCTACCACGCGGGACTTGTACACTCATAGCAAATTAAAAGTTCTGCAAATGCATAATCAAATTTATTCAAATATAAAAAAGGATCACAATTCTTACCTCAAGAACGTTGACATTGTGTCCAAAGAGCTCAGCTGTCAGGTTAAGACTTCCAGACCTTGGGATGAAGGAGTCTTGGGAGAAGATAACGGTCTGTTCTACACTGCCGCCGATACCGAGAGCATCGACGTTGTAGGACATCTCGCGGTAGAATGAGTATTTCCTGCAAAAAAAAATAAAGATTTCAAAGTTTTCTAGATTATAAAGTTTTGTGACCCATCACCAGCCGAAAGACGTCCACTGCTGGACAAATGCCTTTATAATATTATTAAAAAGTAAGGCATGCTATGATAAAATAATAAATGAAGATAAAAACGATGTACGCAACCTGAAAGAGTTCTTATTCAGCACGATAATTGACGATTTTACAGACTTTAATTTTGATTCTGATATTCAGTATTTATGCGAGATAAGTTAATTAAGTTTATTTTTAGGTCAAATCTTACCTGTCATCGACGTTGAAGCGGTTGGGTGTTCCGATTTGGCCGTAGTGTTGACGTGCGAGGAACTTGTCAGGGTTGGACGAAGAACGGATGTGGCGCAGAGAAGTGGTAATGAAACGGCCAACTAAAAAGATATTTTATAAAAATATCAGTATCATAAATAAAAATATAAATTGCAAAAGCTTTATGTACTATAAAAGTAGGTGCATAACGTGTTTTTCCATGTTGATGTGCATACAGAACTTTTATTCTACAAATATGCTGTAGTCATAAAAAATGGTTGCTGATCTATTTCACTAGTAGAACTTCACCTTAAATAATTGTTAATCCTTTTGTTTACACAGCACAAAATAAAATAAGTCTTCTGAATTCTAGATTTTCTTATGTTTCTTATTATTATTACTCGACTGAACGCCAGCGGGGCATATGCATATATTCAAGTCATCAGATGAACTTGTCGATAAACCTTATCTATCCTATTTATTACCTTGGTGAACTGGCTCAGTTTCCAGCAAGTTCTTGATCTCAGTGGCGGAGCCGGCGCATGGGCACTGGATGACGGCGAGGTAACCTTTGATCCTGATTTCTGAGTCCAACTGGCGGTTTTTCATCAGTTCAATGGCGGTCTTCTTGAGCTGTTGTATAAGAAAGATCGAGTAAATACAGGGTGGTTATTAGGATATGATCATACCTATTAACTCTCTCTAAGATAGAGAGTTGATTAAACCTGTTTTTGTTCTCATTTTGAAGTCTTACCTTAGCACTACAGGGATCAGCTCCAAAAGCCTCCAAGGCAGCAACGCGCACTCTAGGCTTGACATTGTTGTCATTAGCGCAGCGAACTAGTTTGTCGATGAGGTTGTCTTCCAAATGGTGGATGTTGCGGACACCTTTCAAGACGGCTACAACCTGGAAATGAGGACGAGAGCTTTAGCATCGCTGATAATGTGGAGTCTGATACGAAGTTGTCCGATCAGTAATTTGTATGGAAATTCAAAAAAATGGGATTTTAATAAAGTAGAACAAAAATTTTTCAGTTAAGTTAACAGAAGCCCACCGTAAAGTATTGTTCCACTTTTTGTAAAACCTTATTAAAGAAGGCATTAAGCTAGTAAAAAAATAAAAACGTTATTGAACAGAAAGTTTATGTGCAGATTAAACGATTATACATCACATAAATCTAAAGTTATTTTAATATTATGGGTACTTTGGAAACCTTCGTCTAGTCTTATTTTCATCATTAATACTTACATAATCTTCCTCGACTTTGGTTTTAGGCTTGCAGTCCTTGATCTTGGCAGCAAACTTCTGGCTCAAAGCAATGACTCCCTCATTCTTAACATGATGACAGTTATGGTCACGGCAGAAAGTGCCGGCAAGAGCTCCGACGCCGAGGTAAACTTCTTTGGGCAGGTTGGGGAGGTCCAAGAGTGACTGGGGGAAAATGTAAGGTTTTTATTTTGTTTGAGATAAATTATCTCCGACTCTGTTTGGAGATTTATTCTCTGAACAACATTTCTAAATCTCCTGTTATTAAAATAAGCGCATAACGTTAAGGTTTCATAAGCATTATGAGTTATATCAGGTTTTAAAATGGAAGTGATCAAAGTCTTCTACGTTACACGTTTTAAGTTAAGAAAAACCTCTATTGCTGGGAAGATCATGCCTCACTCCAAATCAAAATGCGGGACTTAATTCCGGATTTACGGAGGTTTTAGGTGAAGGTTAAGACCTACTTTATATCATCCATGGATATATCTTAATCAATCAAAGCAGTAGAACTACGTTTATAAAGGGAGTAAAGAAGCTTAAACATCAACGAGAAGAAAATTAAAATGCAGAAGTTGAGATTAACAGAGATGAGTCTACTCACAGCAGCAGCCTTAATAGCTTCATTGTTGACGTGTTTAGCGTTGCCAAGAGACAAAAAGACCAGCTGTTGCTCCAAGTTGGAAAGATCTTTGCTCTTCAAGATTTCGATTGAGGCTTCAACGCTATACCCAGTTCCGGCGCGAAGAAGACCATCGAGGAACACGCGTCTGGAAGGAAAGTATAGAATTTGAATAAAAAATATGTTCTTAGGTATAGAAGAATGACCTAGCATTAAATAAGATATTTGGAATTGTATTGCTCTTCCTGATAACTGTTTTAACGACATAAATTGTATTAGTATTTAAGTATAAGCTTTTTTTAATGTGTTGAAGCGAGTTTATTTTGGGCTCGACGTTTCTTCTCGCTTCGTAAATACTTTCCGAAACGTTGAGTGTACAAGTTCCGCGTTGTAGGAACTTTCTACTAGGTAGAAAAAGAACGAAGATTTAAAAGAATGTTCAAAGCATCTACTTAAATTAAAAAAAAACATTCTGATTTTAACAATCTAGTTATATAATTATTATAAAGTGCTATAATAGGCGTTCTACGTATATTTAGCTTGATTTAAGGATATTTAGTATTGTCATATAAGAGGCTAATATAGTTACGAAGCTATCAATCTTTACTATAATCGTAAACTTACTTTTGCAAATTGTTGCCCTTGACTTGTCCGTAGATTTTTAGCAGATCTTCTTTGCTGACTGTGCGCAGAATCTGAATGAAAAAGTTACTTACATTAGTTACTTAGTTACTACCTATCTCAGAAAGAGTAGAGCTGATTTGAATGTAGCAAATATTTGCGATGATGTAAGTAAAGGAAAGTACTCAATTATAACTAACCCTGACTAGTTGCGCGAACTCTCCAGCAGATGTAGAACTGGCTTCAGTCTGGACAGCCTTGGCTGTGTCCTTGATGGCACTGAGCGCTGAGTCTGCGGTTCCAGTTGTCTTGTACCCATGGGGGTTTTCAAAGATAACAGTCCTGGTTTGAGAGTACTTTCCTGAAAAGAGGGTAAAAATAACGATATTCTCTTTCCCTCAACGAAGTCAAGTAGCATTCGCTCATATTCAAAATCAAAAGTCATATTTTGAAAATCTGATTTGATAAGCTTGCCTACTTGCATGTATGGTATCAACATCACTTACTCGTTCCATTAGGTAAAATAGTAGTAGAACTTATCAGTTGCGAATTAAAAAAAAAAAACTAACCTGGAGGACTAGAATCAGCAGACTTTCCGTTGAGCGTCAGCTTAGTGTGGACCTTAGCCCTGGCTCCGTTCTCTCCGACAGAGAAAGGCTTGTAAAGGTACTCTTCAGTCGCAGCCACCTTCTCAGGGACTCCGGTGTTAACCTTGGACTCCACGTGGAGAGTCGACTGCAGAACTTGGGTGTTCTTGATCTCCTGTATAAGTTAGTTACACCAGTTTAGTTGTGTTAAGTGTGTATTTCTAACTTTTTACACTATATTGAAATTTGTTTGATTTTTAACACTATTTTGTCTTATGCTACTTTTGTCTCATTTTTATCATAATAATAATGCTTGATGAGATAAAGTATATGTCTGTTTTCTTTATAATATTCTCCAGCTTATGTTTTATTTTTTTATTTTAAGTATGAGCTTCATACTTATTTTCTAACTAAATAAGTTAAAAATAAGTGAATAAATAAAATAAAGCTACAATATCCTACAACTAACTACAGGTGATGCTAAGAGCAGCACTAGGCAACTGTCTATTCCTCGAGATATTAGGCTTATGTTACATAATAAGGATATTATTAATCCTACTTACAGCAGTAGGATTGAAGACACCAGTGATCAGGTCATTTTTGCCCTGCTCGCGGTGGGCGCAGCGGGAGAGGTCACGAGTTCTGTGCACAAGCACGGCAGCGCCTTCTTGTGAGGAGGACACGTCGGTGGGACAGGCACCGAAGACGTCAACCTGTAGAGCGAAAAATATAGGGATATAGGTCAGTGATACATTTTACTTACACAGATATCACAAAAATAAGGAGATTGATGGAGTAACATTTTTTCAGGTGTACTTTACTTTATACGTTTCTGATCAATTTGCTATCATTTTTTAGGCTTATTTAACTTGATTTTGCAAATACCTAAAAGTTTTAAATAAAAGATTTACCGCAATCTTCACTTTGCGTCCTAGAATAGACCATTTTGGTCTCTATAAGGCTGAAAAGTCAATCTAAACAATGATTAAAAATCTAGGAATCATAGATTCAACGAGTCAATGTTATTTTTGTATTTGTTAGTCAGATTAAACCTATTTTACTTGACCGTTCAGGTTACCGTTATATACAAATTATTGGTGATTTTAAATTCAAGAGTCTAAATCTAATTTTAAAAATTATTATCCAGTATTAAACAAGGAATCTATTTAGCCTTTACCTGAGTTTTAAGAAAACCAACGGTCTCATGTTCTTTTGATACCTACGTATGTAAACTTTCATATATTTTTAAGATGAATCTCGGAGGTTATTGATTAAGAACTTTAAGGCATACCTGAGTGGAAGACTTGGTCTCCGTCTGAAGGAGCGAAATGATGGCCCTCTTGATGTTGAGCGATCTCCTCGTGTCGCCTTCTTCAGCACAGATTTCAGGACCAACTTTTCCATCTTGCAACGTGAACCGGATGGGTTTGTCAATGCCAGGCGGACTGCTGTACTTCTGTATGGGGGAATTGAACACTTTGTTATAAATATACGTACTTCAACATTTGGAAGGGTTTTGTTGGCTGAAGGAATATAATGAGTAGCATCTACAACTTTTCGTTTTCATCGAAGAAAAAGCTCACCAGCATATCTCATAACCGCTTCGTGTAGTAGTGGCTAATCCACTCGTTTAATACTAGTAGGTTGCGGGTTCAATTCTCGGTAGTACAACTTTTTAGGACTCTGCGTGGTTGATGGCAGGCTATTTCCTAAACCCACCCTATCTTGTAGCCAAATATTTATCAATGTAAACAGCATTGTCATGAAGATAATATAGCCAGTTTCTCATTGCTTTGGGGAATATTGGACAACCCCCTTCTACTTTTCACAATACCATCACATAAGTAAAAGCCAAGGGACCTATCGTGGATAAAAAAAACTCTTTACAAACCTCACTTAATAAAATTACACTAACCAACTTGAACGTACCTTGCCATCAGGTCCAGATATCACGAGGTTCTGGACCTTCAGCTCATTGACGCAGTTTCCTCGTCCGATCACGGCAGCCTGTCCGAGGAGCTTGACACTGGTCTCCTGTTTGTCAGCACCAGTCAAGTAGATAGAGACTGTGCCTTCGACGCCATAAAGGTACTTGTGACCATTCAGGAAGGTGGGAGCCGATGATGCTGGTGAGGAAATAGGGGGATTGCGATTATAAAAAATATGAGGCTACTCTTAAGATATGGAACTGAACTATGAAGGCTGATATAATGAAACTGGGGTTTCTAAACATGAGGAATCTGAAGAAACTCCGAGGAATACCAAGTTAATTAGAAAAAAAATTGGACTCTTGATATAAATCGATCAGCTGTTCGGTCAACTTAGTACGAATAGTACATTTTTTTTTGCCTTTTAACTATTCAGGGTGAAATTGAAATTGCGGTCCAAAAAACTGTGGCTTCTTCTAATCATTTCACTAGAACAACTTTCTCTAAGAAACCAATTCAACTGGAGAAAAAAGTCGATTTTCATACAAAATTGGCTACGATCATCAATTTGTATGAAGAGTCCAATTTTTTTTTGTCCAGAATGAATTGGTTCCTTCAGGGTTTTTGTATGGTTCGCGTCGGCAAATACCATTCAGAGGTAAGTACTTCCTTCATAAAAAAGAAGGCCGCAAAGTATATGAAGTATACTTTTTTTATGTGATAGCTGGCAAACGAGCAGACGGATCACCTGATGGTAAGCAATTACCGCCGCCCATAGACACCCGCAACACCCGAGGAGTCAGAAGTGCGTTGCCGGCCTTTGATATTTCAAACCTTCAAGAAAAGAGCGTACTCCCGCTCTTTTCTTGAAGGTTTGAATGTCGTATCGGTCCGGAAATACCGCAGGCGACAATTAATTCTACAGTTTGGTTGTGCGAGGCAGAAAGTTTCTAGTGAAACGCACAGTTGTGGACTGCCAACCATCTAAGTGATGGGTATGAAATTGTTGTCGCGTAGAACGATGGCGAAAGGCGATCAAACCGAACAATTCCTCGGAGCACTCCCCATTGTACATGCGATAGACAATGCAGATTATTATACAGTTTATTTTGTTACCTACTAGTACCTACTCCTTTAATCAACAATTTACTAGGTTGATAACCTCCGCTTGCTTCAAAAGGTCTTGGGCAAGGGACAATGGCATCCAGGATATTTACATCAATCCAATTTATGACTCAATAAATAAATCTGTGTAAATAAACAATAACATTATCACTTAATTATCTTGTGTTTACAAAGATAGGTACTTACCTCCTTTGCAGGACAAGGAACATTCTGTAACAAACAAAACAATTACTTATGTTAATTAATTGTTTTAATCTTGTCGTAATTACTTAAGTGGTTTGTGAAAAGTTAGTTTTTGAATTTTTAAGAAATGAACTGGATCATTTTAAAAGAATTTTACATGTAATTGAATGCCTATGTCGGTATCGTGTTACGTTGAAAAACTGAAATCGATCAAATAACCGGAATCAGTATGAAGAAATTGACAGTAATATTTTACACTAAACGAGTCATATTCTAAGCTTGTTTCGAAGACTACGTTACCGGTATAGGTTACGTACTAAATTTTGAATAAATATGACAATCATGGTTGTACCTACATTTGAAAACTAGGTTTTCAACTTTTCACGTCCTCCAAACCATTTTCAAAATCCATCAAGCTAAAAAGCTAAAAATAAATATAGGATTTCTCTTTAGCTTAGAGATAGGATAATAAGCTAGCAATGATATTATTATCTAATAACAATAATTGCATTTTGTATAAACATTATCCAGTCAACAATGTAATGGATCCGGCTTTGTTGGGTCAAAAGCTACGTGTTATCGGGATCAGGGACATGCAAATAACAGATATGCATTATATGAATCAACACTTGAATAAAACTCTTATCTCAGTCGTATATTCCTTTACATATTCCTATACACTAGTTGTTCTCAATGCGAAAATGTAAGAGAATTTTTAGCCTATCAACATTGGTTAATCTTCTTCTTCCTTTTCTTATCGTGTGGCACACACAATTAACCATCTAAATTTCTCCAATGTAGTTGCTGGTTGCACGTCGCATCACCCGCGGTCACTTGTACGGATTTGACACCTACTTACGAACGTGTGCAACGCGATTTACATACACATCTATCATTATCTTATCAGATGTGCAGGTTTCTTTATTTATGAAATTATAATAATCTTGTTCCATATTAGGGGTAGGTATTTTTTTAAATCTTTAGCAGTTTGTAAACCTAGTTGCCAATAATTTATGAATTTTGCAATACGATTTTCCTGTTCATTTAAAGATTACACTGATTAGTATATAAAATAGGTTATTTTTATAACATTAGGTCAAGTATTTGACCTTTTGTATAAGTTTGTTTTAAATAATGAAGGAATGAATTCGACGAAACGTGTTGTCGGTAAACAATTGTATCGGCTAACTTCTTTCTTGTTACTTATCGGAGGTGAACTGTTGTATTCATTAGTAATGACCACGCTGAATACGTTAAAAACAACCGACTTCAATCGCAACAACTCCAATTTTGCTATGTTTTTGTTGATTTTCTCAAAAACCGCTGAATTGATTTCGATAAAATGTATATGGGACCACCTGTGAAGTATACCCTTTTAAACAAAAAAAGAATTTTCCAAATCGGTTCCGGCGTCTTCGAGTAATCGGTGAACATACATAAAAAAAAGAAAAAAAGATTCCGACGAATTGAGAACCTCCTCCTTTTTTTTGAAGTCGGTTAAAAAGAGTCAATTGTACAACTTTTGTTATACAACTCCAATACAACTCTGTTAAAGTAGATTTTTTTAAAATTTTTCATATAAATCGATATCAGTATTTTTTTTATGGCAAACGAGCAGACGGATCACCTGATGGTAAGCGATTTAAGTATGTGATTAGCCAGTGTTTTTTTTTTTATGGGGAACGCCAATTTATCATATAGGTACCTGTTATTAAACTTGTTCAGTTTTCTCAGTAGAATCTAGTTTCGATTCCACCCTATAACTCTGCACAAAACTCGGTCATATCATGTCCCCTATGGCCCAGCAATTGAATAATTCCAGTCAACTTTCATCAACAATTTAAACCTTAATCCTCTGTAATAAAGTCTTAAAAATTCATTGTTACCACCGCAACGTGGAGCATAGAAAAACATTAACGGTGATGCAAATGTGGACTTTAAAGCTGAATATAAAAAGGTTGAAATTATATTTGGTAGTCCACGCAACGAAGCAAGGATGTGAATGGCCACTTTTGATGGAATTGATTGATTGTTCAGACACTTTTATATGCATATTTATCCAATTCAGTTTGTGTTGAGTTGAGATGATTTGTGTGCAAGAAGAAAGGTACGATTCCCTTTAACTTTTTTTTTGCAGAGGCATAAAAGACTTGTGGAGCGACCTCATCGTGTAAATACAACACAATACAAAGAAACGAAAGAATTGTATTCAATTATATTTTTAGATACACACATGTAGTATAGTGCATTCGGGTAATTCCGAATGTCGGATAATTCCGAAAATTCGGATTAAAAAAAAGTGAAAGAAAATTGTATGGCATTAAGTAATTAGTAAGTAAGCTGATTAAATGGCCATCAAATGAATGTTGCCAGTGTAAAAAATGTTGCCGCGTTTGGTAGAAATTATGCATTTTCGGAATTACCCGACATTCGGAATTATCGGATGCATACATACTTGACATAACGGACCGAAATTATATCATAAAATTAAATACATTTTTCAAACTAATTCAAAATCAGTACTCCATTTATATGACTTAGTGATCGATATTTAGAAAAATCTTACTTAATATTTCCCTACATCCTTGAAAGAACATATCGAGGGTTCACGGGCGACTTGTATTAAGCGACATTTTTAGAAATGTTCAGGAGACTGATTTAAAAAAATATTTCTTAGAAAAATAATCATTAAAACTTAACTTCTTAGTATTATATAGATTCTCGATATTCTTAATATTTTAAATATTATTCAGAAGTTATTTTTTGTGAGGTATTTTGTAAGAAATAAATTTTTAAAGTACAGGTTACCTGTGTTTTCAAAAATGTCGCTTAATACAAGTCGCCCGTGAACCCTCGATATTTATATTTATAATATCAGGATTCTATCTTCAGTGGTTTAAGCTATGCTTTACCTATCGGTCAGTAATTATTAAAAGCGAAAAGACGTCTACTGCATAGTAGTAATAGTCGATATTGAATGCTTGATTATGAATAATATAAATTAAACGTGTTCCAAGAATACCTCATGTAAAAAATCACCAGTTGGCCATTTTTGTCCACATTTTTTCATTTTAATGCTTTTAGGGTTAACTGCCCAATAATTACCGGATGTCCGTAAGAGATACTTACGAATTCATTAATTTTTTCAACTGACATAAATATTATTTTTAACCCAAAGTGCATTTAATGAAACTTGCCCCATATAAAAGCTTGTAAACTGACTGGACTATGGTAGGTTAGAAGTGATGTTATATCGATGTAGCGAGCGTATCAACTGTAGTTAGATTATCGGATCGGATGCAACCATTTAGGAGTTGATGGTTATCCAAATTGGTTGGCTTAACATCTATGAAGTTTGTTTGTTTGTTTGTTTATAAACTCTTTATTGTAAAATTAAAAAAATATACAAAACTTTAACAGAAAAAGTTTACAATGGCGGACTTATCCCTTACGGGATCTCTTCCAATCAACCTTATATGATGAGAGGAGTTATGTATACGTGAAGTCTAGGTTTTGAGATTATACGGAGCTTTCTTCAATTTGGGAGCTCACGTCACGTATGGCAAATAAATGGAACAGCTGTTTACCTGTAGAGGGGATCGAAATAGTTTTATTGAATGTCCTACCCATATATGGCATTAGTGACAATATTAGGAAAATTATGTACCTAGTTAAATAGAAAAGCATATTTTGAACATTGATATTAATATTTTTTTTTTTGGTTTGATGTCTGTTCACGGCTCGTAAAATAATAAAAAGATCACACAATTTCCAATTCCCGAATCGAAGTGAAAGCCATGTACTAAATGCAAATAACCTTTTTTTATAGGATTTTTATTTATCTGACATGTTCTATTCTTTTTAACCCCCTAAGCAAAACTAGGGGTGTTATAAATTTAACCATTATATTTGTTGTTTCTGTGTGTCTTTTTTGGCATTGTAGCTCCTAATTGGATGAACTAATTTTAATAATTTTTGTTGAAAGGTGAATTGATCGAGAGTGTTCAGTAGTTAAAGGTTATTTAACTTTAACTGTCAGCGCTGCTAAAATGTTCAATTTTGTTAGTTTTTCATTTAAAAAAATGTATTTGCATCATTTTTGTCTCAATAGTTTTCTTCGTCATTATTTTATCTAAATTTTTACCAACTTAATAAGATAAGCTATTGAGTTACTGAGCACAACCAAGACCACCGTAGCGCAATTATTAATAGCTTGTATAGAAGAATATCGTGAAGAGAGATAGTGGGTTCAAAAGCCATATAGATAGGGTAAAACAAAGCAAGTTATCGCAATGCTGTCAAAGGTTTTCGTTCAAGTTTTTGGTCATTGCCAAGGCGACCGATAATTTCGCTGTTAAAAATTTGGTCATGAAATTTTTGTGATGGTAAAAATAAACTACAGGGTTTAAGGAAATCTCCGGCAGTTGTTTTCGGCGGGAGAATACTTTATGGGATATTTTCTGTTATTTTCATACTACAAAGTTTGTTCATATATTGGACCCTTATGTTTCTCTTATCTCTATCTATCTATCTCGGCTCACACGTGGCAGCGCACCGTCGAAGCTGAGCTACGGGCAGCCGGGCTGAGTTGGAGCGAAGCAGAGCGCGAGGCGCAGAACAGAGGGGGATGGCGTCGACTCACAAAGGCCCTTTGTACCACTGGGGTACCATAGGAAAACAACATACATGTTTCTCTTATCGTGTGGCACAATTAACCATCCTATCCACAAGGCATAGACAGCGGAAAAGGCGTGTAGTCATGAAAACAAAATCCACGCAGGCAGAGCCGCGGGAAAAACCTACTTAAACTTTCAAACACGGAAAGATTATTTCAACGAACTACAACGATTTTCAAAATAGGAACCTCCATTTTCCAAACCCAGACAACTCTAAAAACAAGTGAATAAAGAAAGTAGATGGAACTTGGTATTTTTTTTTTCAAAACAAAGAGTTCTTACAAAATGTATCAGTAGAGGTACGGCTACCTACAGTAGATAACATTGACTTTGTATTTTAATTAGTAATTATACTTATTAGGTACTTAGAAGTGTGAACTCTTACTGTCAATGTGTAGATAAGACAATCTAGGGTCAGAGGTGCCCCTATCTCGTGTTTACCGCGAAATTATCATCCCTCCATGTGAGTAAGAAATGATAGATATACAGTATGTAGAAATAATCATTATAGTATAGATACAGTCAGGGTCACTTATGGTTTACCTATTTACGTACAGAAATATTTGATGTATATCAAGTTGCTGGATAATTATATTAAAAAAATCGTCGGTGGCTAAGCGGTATTGACTTCGACCTCGTCGTGGGTTCAAATCCTGGTCAGTGCACCAATGAGTTTTTCGAAACTTACGTGCATTTTCATACCGATTGCTTTAACGGTGAAGAAAAACATCGTGAGGAAACCTGCACATCTGATTTCTAGATGTGTATGATGGTCGCGTTGCACACGTCCGTAGGTGTAAATCTAAATGCCCTACACGTGACCGCGGGTGATGCTAAGTGCAACACGAGGCAACCGCCGTCTATACCTTGTGGATAGAACGGTTAAATGTGCCACACGATAAGAAGAAGAAGAAGAAGATTATATAGATACATATTTAATAATGATCGGTATTTTTAATTTTAATTGTGTTGTTTGAAGTAATCGCTGTACCACCTTGTACCACCGAATCTTTAGTATATTTTTTTTGTTGGTATTTTATTGTGTGTTTACAATAAAGAGTGTATGTGTTTTTATTTAACTAGGAGTTATTAATAAGTTGTTTATTAATTTTCCATTCGCAAATAATGTTGTGTTTCAGAAATGTTTTCATTTGTTTTAGTAAAAATGAACACTGCAAGCATAATAACAATTCTAGAAATTGCTAATTTAATTCTGTTAGTGAGTTTCCTCTCGGAATATATAAAAAAATGTGCTCTAGCTTTTATTAGACTATATTGTCATGTTAAATTTTATTTATGCTTGCTGTCTCAATTCTCAAATATATTTTAGAATTCTATGAGTATTTTTCAAATGAGAATACATTAGAACTCATTAATGGTGTAATTGATGTAAAAACTCCTTTTCAGGTAATCAATTTTTTTTTTATTCGCGCTATCGTAAAACGGTTCGCTGCTTTATTTTATGGGCACCTATTTTACAGAAGATTAATAATCGGAAATGTAATAAAATCAACACGTTTTACAAACGTACCCATTTTCATTCATATTTCTTAAATTTTAAAGATAAAAATAATCTGTTGAGTGTTGATGCTGATTTTTGTTAATTTTATGTAACATATCAAAATTGCTCAAAGGTATTATTATGATATTTGTATTTGTTATTAACCTATAAGTATTCCCAGGACGCGGCGTGTTTTTTGCCAATATTTCTGAAAGTTAATGCCATAATCTACACACTAGGACCAACATATTTCTTTTTAAACTTATTTTGTAACTTAAGCAAAAGTGTATTCACTACTTACAAAAATCTAATATGCATTCTACATTATTAGATTACAGGTTTCTAGGAAACGGTTTTTTTTTTTAAAAGAAACGATAAACTACAAACTGTAGAAAGGATAATTACCTATCGCTAGAATAAACTCTCTTTAGATGTTTGGGGACAACTTATCCCCAGATATAGATATGACCCATCAGTGGGGATTCTATGGGTTTTTGATCCGTTTACACAATACACTAGTGTTACCTTAAAATATGTGATTTTGAAAGCAAAAACTTAAAACATTATAGAATATGATACTTGCAGCTTTATTTTCAATTCTGTTTTAGTAGTTTATTTAAATTTTGATGTAAAAAGTGTTTTTTTTTGTTTTAATTGTTTATAGTTAAATAAGAAACACAGTTATTTAGTGATATGAATCATTAACTATTACAAACTACAGCGTAGCAACTGTACCGTAGCATAGTATAGATAGGCAGTGTTACCGGCGTGGTATTTTACAATAAACAAAAAAACAACTTAAAATTTTTAGAATGAAATACAAAAATATATAATACTAGTATCAAGAAATATCAGAAACACTTTTTACAAGAAATTGTTACAAAAAAAGTAAAGACTCACCTTCAGAGCTGGCTGGTTTCCATAAAACGGAAATAACTAATAGAACACAAACGCTCAACCGAATACTCTCCCCCATTTTGCCAGGGGTGAAAGTAGGGAAACACTAAAAAATATATTGAATCAGTCTTCCTTACTAAGCCTAGCAATACTATGCGCTTCTTCCCGCGGCGAGAAGCTAAATGCGTTTGCGCAGTGACCCCACCCCCTTATATAGACGCGGTAGCTGAATGGTCCACAACGATGTTTGAAATTGTGTTCGAAATATGAAATCTTATTAGATTGTTTACTGGCTGATAAGGATGCCAAAGGTCGGTGGAAGTATTGGACCTCCTTTGCAGATAGTTATATTGTATAGGCATTTCAAAAGTTACGTAAATAGCAATTGTTCAGGAATTTATAGTTTCCTAATAATTTAATGTCGTAGGTATTTAAATAAAGAAGCAGTCGTAATTAAGATCAACGGACGCGGACTAAAGATAATTTTCGAACTTTCAAAACAGAAAAAGGTATTATTAAAAAAAATTTGCAACTTAAAGAGATTCCCATCCCAGGTCATGATCGATTTAAAGGCTTCCCTCTTCGGTCTTCTGTATACTATTGCAGCGTATGTATACAGGATGTGTTTCCGAAAACTTTAAGGGCTTGCTAAGTAGACAAAACTGAACAAGTTTCTACAAGAAGGTTTGACGAATTTTTTTTTCGTTTCCTGAAAAAAATCGGTTTCTCCATACAAACTGTCCAATGAAGTTTATAATTTTGTATGGAGAAGCCGATTTTTTTCGTTTCCTGTAAAAAAAAATCTTGTGCAAAGTTATTCAGTTTTGTCTACTGAGCAAGCCCATAAAGTTTTCGGAACCCTGTATAGTCTATGGTAGTTACTGAAACCTTTTCGGAAACCGGCTTGACTGGGAGGGCGAAAATCGTCAAACCTGCGTGCGAGTTGATTAGTAATAACTGACTTGGTGGCTAAGTGGTTAGCGATCCTGACCTCTGATCCGAGAGTCGTGGGTTCGACCCCCACACAGGGCATACTTTTCTGTGATGAGCAGAATTGTTTGCTCTGAGTCTGGGTGTATTATATTTATATATGTATGTATTTAAAAGTACATATGTATGTATATCAGTCTCTGGTTTCCAAGATTCAGGGAATCCTAGTTTGGGGCCAGATGACCATGTGTGATTTGCCAAAAAAAAAAAACATTCATTTATTCAATTAACTATATAACTTAGACTCTTTACAAGTAATGTCTCTCGAGCTTTTATTATAGGCCTCACCTACAGTAACTAGTGCCACAGGTGAAAACCTACCACAGTCACCAGCTCCACAAACTTGAGAGTATTTAGTATGCAGGTTGTTAAAAAAAGTGCGTTCGAGATTTTAAGATTTTTTAATTAATTTTACTCAGAATCATGTATAGAATACAGGAAAAATATTGAAAAAATCCGCTCTTCAAATATTTTTTTCAGATTCCCACACTAAATCATGAATTTGTATGGAAAACTGAAAAAAGTTGTAGATCAGATTTTACAAATATTTTTTTCTGTAATATTCTATGCTTAATTTTGAGTAGACTTTTAAAATCTCAAACGTACTTTTTTAAACACAGTTTTTTTTTATGACAGAGGTGGCAAACTAGCAGACGGATCACCTGATGGTTAGCGATTACCGCCGGCCATCCCTTGAAATAAGAGTAAAAAAACGTAGTCTTGAGATAAATATAGGATACATTTTGCTAGTTGGGTATATATATATTATTTTACCCTGTATTATTCATTCTTACAGTTTTAGGATGAAATAAACCATATGTTTATTTTATTTAATGAAACATATACTTGAAATTTTATTAAAATGACTAGACCTATGTATTTAAATGCAATCTTATACAAGTAAGCGAGTAACGAAATTAAAAAAAATTTTTGTTTAAAAAAAATACTTTATTTTAGGCATACTCGAGATATACATATAGTCCGCGACAAAACTTTAGCACACTACATATTTTTCATTATAACTCTTAATAAAAATATACTTTTATGTAAAACATTCTACGATTCAAGACACAAATTGGCGCTTTGAATTTTATTTTCTAGCAAAAAAAATGCTGCTGTTCATACTGCAAAACTCGTGAAAATACACATTTTTCAAATTTTTATGTGGTCAGCGCGCTCCCCTGGTTTAAATATTATTGAAAATTGTTAGGGTAAACTAGCACGTGCTGTGTACTTAAACAGTAAATTATATTATTATGTTTAACAATAAAAAATTCTATACAATATTAGTGGAAAAAGTCATATCAAGATTATATTAAAAACCTATATAAAACGCTGTCGAAAAGATTGATTGAAGTTGTAAAAAATAGAGAAGCATGTACCGATTACTGTATTATTATTGTTATTAAAATTGAAAAATATTAATCAATTAATATTCAATTTTTTCACCTAACTGTGCTATAGTTTTGTCGCGTCGCTCGTACAGCATGATTTTACGCGGAACTTATAAGTAAAGAATAGCTATCCCTTTCTAATGTCTACATGAATACCTTGCCTAGCCGTCTTGAATTGTAGAATGTAAAAGCTGAGAGTATATTTTTATCGCATCAAAAACATAAATGTGAAAATGGGAGCCAAGTTCAATATTATGATATGGTGTGGTTGTCAACTTTACTGAGAAAAGAATTGAGATCTAAATGGATGCCAAGTTCTCAAGTTCTGTAGATAATCATGAAATTTATTTATAAGAACGTATAACATTCTTTAGTAAATTTAAAACACAATTTCTTGTTTTTTACTGCTACAACAATGTTTGCTATTTAAAAATATGACTTTCTAAATTTAATAGTAGAATTATTTACACAAAGCAAATAACTTATGATCTGTTTAACCTCAACTTTGACTTGGCTAGTTTTCACATACTAGTCATCTTAAATTTGGTTCATCAACGTATCATCTTTATGTTATACGCAAGTTCTTATTTTTATACTATAAGGTTCTATTCTTCTGAATATTTCATGTGCTGGTAAAAACTAGCCAAGTCAATGATGAGGTTAAACAGATCATAAGTTATTTGCTTTGTGTAAATAATTCTACTATTAAATTTAGAAAGTCATATTTTTAAATAGCAAACATTGTTGTAGCAGTAAAAAACAAGAAATTGTGTTTTAAATTTACTAAAGAATGTTATACGTTCTTATAAATAAATTTCATGATTATCTACAGAACTTGAGAACTTGGCATCCATTTAGATCTCAATTCTTTTCTCAGTAAAGTTGACAACCACACCATATCATAATATTGAACTTGGCTCCCATTTTCACATTTATGTTTTTGATGCGATATCATTACTTTTTGTAAGTACATTTATGAAGTGATTTACTAATAATAAAAAAAACCTGCGCTTACGCTGTCACACCCCGGACACTTCATACCAATTTCGTGCCATTGTTTACTACATAGACATTCATGTTTGTACACATGTAAATGTGTAAAACTTTTAGTGCTTGATCTGATAAGTGTACTTAGTAGGACAATTTCCATGTTCTACCGGCAGCTGTAGGAGCCTATATATTGTGAGTCAGTTTATATTTAAAGCGGCAATGCCAATGGATGCAGCTACTGCAAGTAATTTGTTCATTCGCTTCCTAACACAACTTTTAATGGTGTTGATATAACTTTTTCCTGTGCCGCCTGTCCTACTAGCAAATTCTCCAAAACTGCAGTTTTGTCTAACAAAGTCTTACAAATTATATCGAAAATACGTTTCTGGTCTAACATTTAGACCTTTTATCATTTGTTCAAGCTCATTTTCTGATATGAAATCTTTGGCATTTCTGAAATCTTCCATTGCATTTACAGCTTCAACAGGTCAGAAGTCCAACGGGTTCTCTAGACCGTCATCTTCGTGATCATGTTCCTGTCGATTTCTTTCAATTTTTTTTACTTTTTCTGCAATCATTTCGAATGCTCTCTCTGTATTGTCTAATGTCACTGACATAAGTACATTATCCCTTACTTACTAAATCAACACAAGATAACTCTTCTACTTTGGGCATGGCAGCATCCACCGAATCTTATCATTGTCAGTTACAACTTACAACAGTACACCTACTGGCTACTATGTGTAACTGTGCTCTGTTTGAAAGATATAATTTTTCTTAAGTTATGTACCTACTGCAGAAGATGTGTGTCACCCCGTAAGGAATCGACCAACCGGTAGGCCGGTATAGAGGCTTCAGTGAGAAAACTCTTGGTTCAAATCCAACATGGGCAACTTTATATTTATTATATTTTCAGCTTATTGTTAGTAATAATGAAATGCTAACATATATTTTTATTCTGTTTATATTAAATGAATTAAGTTTATATGTAATAGTTTTTATTTAAATATTTAGTAGCTAGTGCTTTTATTACACAGGTTTTTTATACAATTCCAAGAATCTTTTATTTTTGTTTCATTCCAAAATTCTTTTATTTTTGTTTCGTCACAGATTTTATAATACTAAGTTTCGTCTTGCTGTTTTCCTGTTTTCCATTTACTAAATTGTATAATATTATCTTTATTTCACCAACATCATAACAACCTCGATAGCTCACTTAACACAGGAGTCGCACGTGTACCGCGCAGGTGCGAGTTCGAGCCCCCTGATAAGTTGTTTTTTGAGCCTTTATTTATTTTTTTAACACATGTTTTTTTTAATTTTTCCGTTATCAGTACATGAAATACTAGCCGCACACCAAATTTAAAGCTCGTAGCCTTGCTAGAAGTACCTTAGCTTTTTGATGACGGTGAGTGTGTCTTTAAATCATAAAAATATTTTATTTTTGTTTCATTCCAAGAATCTTTTATTTTTGTTTCGTCTTGCTGTTTTCCTGTTTTCCATTTACTAAATTGTATAATATTATCTTTATTTCACCATTGCCATAACAACCTCGATAGCTCACTTAATATAGAAGTCGCACATGTAACGCGCAGGTGTGAGTTCGAGCCCCGCGATAAGTTACTTTTTGAGCCTTTTTTATTTCTTTAACACATGTTTTTTTTAATTTTTCCGTTATCAGTACATGAAATACTAGCCGCACACCAAATTTCAAGCTCGTAGACTTTCTAGAAGTACCTTAGCTTTTTGATGACGGTGAGTGTGTCTTTAAATCATAAAAATATTGTATTGAAAAAATTTTTTTTGTTAGAAATTCAGTGTTTTCTGATTTTTTCCTTTGCATACACACAATTACCAAGCGTGATGCAAAATTTGAACTTTCTAGGTCATCTGGAAGTGGGTAAGCTTTTTGATCTATATGTCAGTGAGTCAGTCATAAAAATGACGATTTTCGGACGTTAAAATCTATACCAACCGTTTGAGCTGTGTTTATAAAATTTTGAGTGCTCGTTTATCTAGGAAGTCTTAATACATAAACCAAATTTGGTGTGTTTATGTTAAATAGATTTTGAGTTATCAAGGTGACAAAAGTGGCTCCAAATGGTTCGTGTAATATTACACACGGAGCTACTCGCCAGTTCTTTTTTGACGTGAACTTGGCTGGACACGCTCCGCGTGTCTAGATTAAGAGTTATAATGGAAAATGCTAAAGTTTTGTCGCGGACTGTATTTTATGCAAGTTTCCAGTCGGAAACTAGAAGGATATTTTTCTTAAAACATAAACAGTCAAATAACGCTATTTCTAATCCCAGGGTAGGGCAATGTTTTTGTGAAAAATTGATAATTCTTCCTTCTATTGCTAAGTGTATTTTTATGTATATGTGTATGTATGTGTGTATGTATCCAGACCTATTAGGTATATATCTATGTATGTATTGTATTTAGTTTTCATAATACAGAGAATCCTAATTTACTGAAACATACTGAACAGTATTTTCTCACTATTCCCAAAGAGCTTTCGCCCGCGACTTTGTCTGCATGGACTTCAGAATTAAGGCAGCGCCATGCAGTTCCTCCGGGAACCCTAAAGTTTTCCGTGATAAAAAGTATCCTATGTGTTAGCCGAGTGCTTTATCTATGTACCTACGAAATTTCATCCAAATCCTTTCAGTAGTTTTGGCAAGAAAGTGGAACAAACAAACAAAGATCCATACTTACGAATTTATAATATTAGTGAGATTAGTGAGAAAACCCCACACACGGGTTAAACCGAATGTGGGTAAACAATCCTTGTATCTGTAAATACTTACTTACCTATTTGTAAATAATAACAATGTGATTTTTGTTCAAAAACAATTTTGACTACGTGACCGTAATTGCATTGACCATTCAGTTTATAGAAACGGTTTAAAGCTATCATTGTCCACGGCTTATCTCTGTATTTCTTTATCTTTTTAAGAATATTTAACTCGTGTTTTCGTGTCATTTAATTTTATATACTTACGTGGTTTATTGGGGCTTGTGTAGTTGCCTCGATCACGCAAGTTAACCGACTACAGACACGGTTATTAACTAGATGAGTTTGACTGTTAGTTGCATTATCGCAGCCATGTCAGAGGCTCCATTTTTTATGGCTATATATTATGTCACACCCCGGACACTTCATACAAATTCGCGCCATTGTTTACTACATAGAAATTCATGTTTGTACACATGTAAATGTGTGCGTGATGTACTAGGGTTGAATCGAGATTCAATAATTAGCCCTCATAGTCCTTATTGTTACCTAGACTTTTCAAATAAAGTGAAGGCCTTAGAAGCCTTTAGCTCTTTCCTTAAAAAAATTAAATTGTCTTTGGTTATTATACTGTGCTTTGGTTTGCCAACCTCTTGACAAATGTGGTCACACATCGGTCACACAGGGGTGAGGTAGCATTCAGAAAGCGGCAGAGAGTGTCCAAACTGTTTCTCAACTCCTTATACTGTTGTATTATTTGTTAGAAATCTTTACAACTATAGTAAAATCCCCGTAGATTGTGTGTTTGTTTGAACTTTTGAATGATTTTTTTTTATTTGTTTATTACTTTATTGCTCAGACACGTGATTAGATTGCAGATTTTATGTACAATTGGTATAAGTTTTTTTTTCCTACATACCATGACGAGACATAAGTGTGGGGTGTGTTGAAGTGCACGCGAAACACTTATGTAATCTCTATTCTTCTTCTTCGTCGTTCACTCATTGTTGAGGATCGTGACCACATGTCGTCCCTCGCACGACGAACTCTCCTATCTCATTTTTCTTAAGTTTTAAAAAACAACCCTATTTCAATTACATAAAGTCCAAACTCAATTCACCAAAAATTTGAGATAGGAGAGTTAGTCGTGCGAGGGACGATGTGGTCCTCCACTGGATGCGATTACTGGTCAAGTGGTCGGCTCGATAAGGACTTTACTCTTCACGGTAGGTTTCTTCTCGCTCCGCTAACACTTCCCGAAACGTTGAGTGTACAAGTTCCGAGTGGTAGGAACTTTGTACTAGGTAGAAAAAAAGACGATTTAAAAGTATGCGTACAGCATCTACTTAAATAAAAAATATTTTGACTTTGACTTTGACTTATGTACCATAATATCTTATTGGTGTTCTTCCTCTTGCGCGTTTTCCTTCCATCTGCCCTAGAATAATCGCTCTTTCCAGATCATGGCGCTCTCCAGCGCATTATGTGACCGAAGAAACCCAAGATCCGTTCTTCACATATGACAGATATGCAATCTCTATACAAAATATATGTTATTAACCTAATAAAATACATACATATACAGGTGTTAAAAAAGTGCGCTTGAAATTTTAAGGGGTTACTCAGAATCAATTACTCATAGTGTTTTCATTCATTCATTCATTCAATTATGGAATACAGGAAAAATATTGAAAAAATCCGATCTTTAATTTTTTGTTCAGTTTAGTATGGGAAACTGAAAAAAAAACCAGCCAAGTGCGAGTCGGACTCACGCACCGAGGGTTCTCTATAAATTCATGTTTACACATGTCTTGAACTCTATATCAAATTCGTCAGGCCTGCAAACTCTTGAAGCTGTGAAAAAATCAAACTTCTATAACAAAATAATTGTTATGTAACTAAAAATTTTTGGTTTTCGGACTTTTCCCTTTACTTGTGCTATAAGACATTGCTTTCTGTCAAATTTCATGATTCTAGTTATACAGGAAGTACCCTATAGGTTTTGATTCCCATGCGAGTGTCCAAATATGCGGCATAAACGGCCGTATCTCTTGATTGCGTTGGCATAGAAGTTTGATTTTTTCACCGCTTCAAGGGATTACATGCCTGAGTATTTGATATAAATTTCAACTTAATACGTCTCCGTCTACGCATTCCTGATAAAAAGGGTGTTGATAGCAGACAAACGGACAACTAAGTCATTTTATAAGGGTTCCTTTTTTCATTTTAAGGTACGGAACCCTAAAAACAATTGTAGACCGAATTTCTGCAATATTTTTCCTGTAGAATACTTGATGCCGAGTAACTTCTTAAAATTTCAAACGCACTTTTGTAACATCTTGTATAATACATGAATATATTATTATTGTAATTACTTTATACCTAATCATTTTTTCTTTCTTAGGAAGCATTGACCAAATAACAATATAGCATGCGTATCTCACGATAAAACTTACTTTATTTATACTTAAAGGCCGTTGCTCTTGTTCATCTTCAGTATATTTTAATACTTTAGAGTATAACAAAATAGGTAAAGGTCCCGCTTATAGGTCTTACTACAGTCATAATGTCAAACTCAAAATATTTTTTTATTTAAGTACATAGATGTTGTACACATACTCTTAAATCGAATAACTTTTGTTATACAATTTGGAAAAAAAAAATTGGACTCCCTATTATATAATTGACTAACATAATTGGTCTTACTCATGTGAGTGAAAAAGCTATCCGTGTGGACTCACCTGTTTTTTAATTATTGCAATTTTTAAACAAAATCTTTTAAAACGTTATATTTTTATGTACCTATTAGTAGTATAGGTATATTTTTTTAATTCAAGATTTGGGAGCGTTTGTCTCATCTCATCTGATGGTGAGTGACGATGGAGTCGATGGTGGAACTCGCAATCCCAAAAAGAATAGTTGTGTTAGTTAAATGAAATAATTCATCATCATCGGCCGAAGGACGTCCACTGCTGGACAAAGGCCTCCCGCAAGGATTTCCACACCGACCGGTCCTGAGCTGCCCGCATCCAGCGGCTTTCCGCAACCTTCACCAGGTCATCGGTCCACCGAGTGGGAGGCCTGCCAACACTGTGAAAATGAAATAAATAAATAAATGAAATATATTTATTGCATAAACTCATTTACAGATGATAAAATTCAACCATGTGATCCCACAATAGGCTATGATGGAATGTTAAGGATTTATTCATACAACATAAAGTACCTACTTGGTTTCATGATCTTAACTGCCTACCGGATACATTCACGTGGTGGGGCTAGAGGTTACAATACAAACTAAGTGATATATCATATACATACATGAATACCGTAGTCAGCAGTTTGATATCTTTTGCTAAGCAGGGATCATAGTAATGAAGATCAGAATTATAAATCAATGAATCATACTGTATAGAGATAGGCAAGTAATTGGGAAAACTTTAATGAAAATGGTGTTTTATCGTATCCCTTTTTTCAATATTAAAAATCTGGGTGCGTTTGACTACATCTCACCTGCTGGAAAGTGATATACGTAAACTCAAATAATGCCTATTCTATTTTTCTATTTGGCATTCCACATTCCATTAAAGGAGTGATTTTGCCAATGTCTAGTGAAAAATGGGAGAATCTTCAATAAAAAAATGACGAAAACGCCAATGTCAAGTGAAAGGCACGGCTCTAGTGGCGATGGGCACTTAAAGACGCTCCACGTGGTAGTTTGCTGCTGGAACTCGGAAAACGGAGCTGTCTCCCGAGTTAATCCTCTTCTTATGACCGCTTATCACTGAATCGGAATCACAGCTATTTCCCCATCACAAAAATAACGTTGAGACTACTCTAAAACGGAAATAATTAAAAAATTAACTCAGCAGACGTGTGCTCGGTACAAGTCCCGGCAACCAATCCAAATAATGCTTATTCATTTGCGCCTTGAAGAACAGTTTATTTCTGCGACTGACTACTCCAATCAACTTATATGCAAACCATGAAGTTATAGGTACTATAATATAAAGTATACTGCTCAGTTTTCTCAAAAAGATGTCAAAGTGAATATGTGAAAAAGTTTAAAAAGTGTAAAAGTTTTCAAAGTAAAAAGGTCGTCAGCTCCACACAAGTAAAATCATTAACTAGGAAACTGCAGCACTCCAAACGTCAGTAACCACCGTTTTAAAAAAAAAAAAATTGTCGTTGATGAAATTATGGAAACAACATATTTCTTATAGTAGTAGTAAATCGCAAACTCACAACACCATTGAAACCAGCCATTAATGATTTTAGCACTTCAATATCAGCTGTTTTTAATGACCCATTCTAATTTTAATGACCTTAGAGAGCGCATTCAGTAACCAAATAGGCAAATAAATAATTAACTACATAGATAACTAACTATAGTTAGCTAAATGTGTAATAGTAAACAGGTCAAAGTTAGGTTGCGATAAACAAAACATACATACATTGTTATACATATTACTAATAACGGTTACCTAAACAATGTCATTAGTTGATGAAATAGGATGTAATAAATAAGAATTTAACTGCTTCAAAAATAAAATATTATATAAAAATATAAGTTTTTTTTGTTGTATTCTGTTGTTTTCATTCGTGCGCAGTAAACAATCTTCCGAAACGCCTCCGCCATTTTCACAAAGACCGGTCCTGCGCTGCCCGCATCCAATGGTTACCCGCAACCTTCACCAGGTCATCGGTCCACCGAATAGGAAGTCTGCTTACGTTATGAAAACCTTTCTTGGTTAGGTTAGTTTGACCGGTCATTTTTGGGCGTAAATAGACGTTTATTGGGCATTTACCCAAAAATGCTCACCGGGCAAATCCCATCTCTATTCTTGGTTAATATTTGGATCCTTGAAAAACTCCCGGAAAAATGGTGGGTTCCACCCATGAAACTAAACAACTTTTCCAAAGAAACCTAAACTGAATTCCCAAAAAAATGTTTGGACTCCCCATACAAATTCGATCAATTTTCATGAAAAGTTCAATGTTTTTACAAATTCTGTAGGTACAGGTTCCGAAGGAAAAGTTGTCCAGTTTAGTTTACTCTCATAAAATTTCCTCGAGTGGTGTTTTCAGTGAAATACATCACAGTTTAAGAAGATGAAACAAATATATGTTATATGTGATTTCGTTTTTAGGGTTCCGTAGCCAAATGGCAAAAAACAGAACCCTTATGGATTCGTCATGTCTGTCTGTCTGTCTGTCTGTCCGTACGTATGTCACAGCCACTTTTTTCCGAAACTATAAAAACTATACTGTTGAAACTTGGTAAGTAGATGTATTCTGTGAACCGCATTAAGATTTTCACACAAAAATAGAAAAAAAAACAATAAATTTTGGGGGTTCCCCATACTTAGAACTGAAACTCAAAATTTTTTTTTCACCAAACTTATACGTGTAGGGTATCTATGGATAGGTCTTTAAAAATGATATTGAGGTTTCTAATATCATTTTTTTCTAAACCGAATAGTTTGCGCGAGAGATACTTCCAAAGTAGTAAAATGTGTGTCCCTGTAACTTCTAAAATAAGAGAATGATAATACTAGAAAAAATATATGATATATGTACACTACCATGCAAACCTCCACCGAAAATTGGTTTGAACGAGATCTAGTAAGTAGTTTTTTTTAATACGTCCTAAATCGTAAACCGCAAATTACCTTTCATTCAATCAATCAATATAGAGTTCAAGACATGTGTGATTATGAATTTATACGTAACCCTCGGTGCGCGAGTCCGACTCTGACTTGGCCGGTTTTATTTCATTAATGTAATCTAAGAAATAACGGAATTTTGTTTTATGTTGTGCTATAAAGTATTTTCATTCATCAGATTTTACCGCCTCCAAAGTCTAGTGGCTATTTCGCTCGCTTCAAATCTGGAAATTACAGGTTCGATTCCCGGCGGGGTCAAGCTTTCTAGGACTCGGTTTGGCTGGTGGCAGGGCAGTTTCTCACTTCGGGAAAGGAGGAGGTCTAGAATTTGTCTGTATTCAAGGTTTAAAAAAAATATTCCCGGAATTTAAACGAAACAATTTTTCTTAAAGAACCCAAACTGAGTTCTCGAAAAAAGTGCTCTCCATACAATACTGGTTGATTTGCTGATCAACTTGTGGTTAAAATCCGAATGTTATTTTTGTTTTAATGGTTCCATGGATAAAGTTGTTCAAATCCGTATATGAGTAAACCAACATGTTAACATTTCCGCAACTGGCCTTTTTACACTCTATACAGGGTGTTAAAAAATGTTTGAACTTTTATGGGGTTAAAATATAAAAAAAATCCAATATGCAAGTTTTTTTCGGTTTCCCATACAAATTCTTGATTCACTATTCCGATTTAGTAAGGGAAACTAAAAAGAAATAAGTATGTCGGATTTTTTTCAATATTTTTCCTGTATTCCATACTTTATTCAGAGTAACGCCTTTAAATTTCAAACGCCCTTTTTTAACATCCTGTATAGTTTTTATTCAGAACATATTTGATTTATGCCCATAATATTCGCATACATATTTCAATAGCCTTGCTGTACCGTGCAGAGGCAAGATCGTTGGCCGGGTTATCACTCACTGATAGCTGACCTGGAAGGTAACCTGTGATCTGATAACATTGGCAGGTCAACATACTGCTGTGGTCATTGGACATCAAGGACTTTGCCAGCCAGTTGGCTGAGTACAGCGAATCGAAACGGATCTACCTAATTCTTCCAACGTGAGTTTCTTTCGGCCCAACGTTTCTGCTCTCTCCGCAAACACTTCCCAAAACGTTGGGTATACGAGTTCCAAGTAGTAGGAACTTCGTATTAGGTAGACAAAAAAAGACCTTCGAAAAGTGTAAAATTTTACCTACGTACTTTAATAAACATATTTTGATTTGATTCGATTCCAGGTGAAAATTAAAAATTTTCGTACATATTTATTTATTATCCTGCAGTGGGGACAATAAAGGTTGTTACCGGTATATAATAGGTACCTATACAGAGTAAGACCGCACCCCAAAATTTTAACAGGATATTTATTATAATCTTAAACTGAACCACTTTCACTACGGAACTAATAGTGAGCCCGAAAAAAATTTTTCCTTTCATACAAAACTCATCGGCCAATCTGTCAATCTTGTGTAGAGTCCAAAGTTTTTTGAGAATTCAGTATTACTTCCTTGGGGAAAGTTTCCCTCCGTTTTAGTTTCCGGGAGTGGTTCTAAAATACCTTCTGAAAAAACGTGTGGCTTCTAATAATGAAACTGAACAACGTTCCCCAACTAAAAAATACAATTTAAAAAAAATAGTTTTTCATACTAACTGATCAGCTGATTCATCAAATTAGTATGAAAAATCAAATTTTTGTTTATGAATTGCTTTTTAATTTCGGTCGATACGATACAGGTCGACTGCTGGAGACTGCCTTTTTCAGGTTGCGTATAAAGCTGCTTGTCCACCGGCGAGGCGAGGAGGGAAGAGAATTTAAATTGTATAGAAAAAAAGAAATTCTCTTCTCACACATCTTTGGTGGAAATAGTCTTCTTTGAGATTTCAGTTCTCTTCACTCCACTCCTCGCTTCTCCTCGCCGGTAGTAAAGCAGCTTAATACAGACCGTATTTCATTCTGAAGTAGATGAGAAGCCTTTAACAGCGGTATCTAATTATCATAATAAAAAACTTTTGTTCTACAAATTTGCTGCATTCACAATTTTTTTAACTCCATACAAATTAATCCGCTGTTTCGTCAATTTTGTATGGAGAGTCCATATTTTTTTGTGAATTTAGCTTTATAGAACAAAAGTGTTTAAATATTATGAGTATATTATATTTTGCTATACATACATAATATCCAGATTGTTAAAAAAGTGCATTTGAAATTTTAAGGTTAACTCAGAATCAAGTATAGAATACAGTAAAAATATTCAAAAATTCCGATCTACAATATTTTTTTCACTTTCTCATAAAAATTCTTGATTCACTATTCAGATTTAGTATGGAAAACTGAAAAAAAAATAGACCAGATTTTTTCAATATTTAATTACTAACCCTGTATTGTATATCTTGATTCTGAGTTACTTAACAACCCATAACGTCCCCACTGCAGGAGCACGGGTCTCTTCCCATAACTCGGGAAGGTTAGGCCATACTCAACACATGAGGGCCATGTCCGGATTGGTAGAGGTTGTGGCGCTAGTGGCCAACCCCATCAGTGTTAAAAGTTTTCAAGCCGCATGTTAGGCCTCTGACATGGCTTAATGATTGGCATCTAATGATAGCAGCCAGCACCAACGGCTTAACTTGCCTTGCGAAGCACGGAAACGGTCGAGATAAATGCCATTAACAGTCAAACCTATCCAGGTTGTAACCGTGTCTGTAGTCTGTTAACTTGTTGAGCGCTTTGCTATTGTTTGACAAATCGTGCCCCCAGTGCCAACGTCAGCTGTAGCTGACAAAAATTTATGAAAATCTCAAATCCTGGCACCTGTGGCATGGAAACTGGTTGTCGGCCCAGCCGACTGTGGCACTCAACCTGCATTGCTGTTAACCTGCATTGATTCTGAGTAACCCCTTAAAAGTTCAAACGCACTTTTTTAACACTGTATATGAAGAGCACGCGTAATTAAATTTAAACAGTAAGCACGAGCATCATATGACATGTGTCATGTTCATCAATGTAACCCCTTAATTTCCTCAAGATGTCTTGGAATTTATCACAAATCTTCTCATGTGCAAACTGCTTCTGTGGTTCAAATTCGTGTGACAATGGTAACTCCACAGTAATGTGTTTTTCAAAATTATTTTGGGCGTTAAGGTAAAAATAATAATGTTAATAGTAAGTATCTATAACATACTATAACTGCTAATACTGTTTGTTCATCCAATATGGTGTCACATTTCACTACATTAGATATTTAAGATCCATAAAAAACTGTGACAAGCAATAAATAAATTAAAGTAATAATAATAAAATATCCGGGACAAATCACACACGGTCATCTGGCCTATACTGACTGATATACATACATCATACACATATACATTTAAATACATACATGTATAGATATAATACACCCAGACTCAGAGCAAACAATTCTGCTCATCATAGAAAAGTTTGCCCTGTGTGGGAATCGAACCGACGACTCTCAGGTCAGGATCACTAACCAAGTGAATTGATTCCTCGAATGTTACGCGCGCTCTTTAACGTGCTTATATAGACTCCAAGAACAAAGGTTTTTTTAGGTTTGAATGTAAATTAAAAGTTAATTTAAATATGATTTCTTTATTGTTTTTAAAATTGATTACAAGCTTTACAAATTATGAGACTTATCAACTGACTGTGAAGTGATTGGCAAAAAAAATATATTAAATGTTATAAGTAGACAGGGTTACGTTTTTCAGTGAGCGAATTTCTAGTAGACACAAAAGTATGACGAAATGGTATAGAAAAAAAAATTGCCCACAGAGATATCTGAACTCCTGAAAGTTTTAAACCGAAATTCTCACTTTGATTTGAAACCATAGGCGTAGGTCCCAAAAGGGCTAAGTGGTGCAGTACACCGGGGCCCTCAAGCTCAGGGAGAGCCCTCCGACCCTGACCAGCAAACCTCTAGCGAAAATTTCTTCCATGTTCAGAATATAAATATAACATTATCAAGTACATTACAAAAGATTTAGAAATTTTCGCGCTCGCTACGCTCGCGCTTTTTGAGTGAACCGTTCAGCTTCAGTTGACTTAAAACTTTTTAAAATCTACATATAATACTAATCTGATGCACTTATATTTTAACCGACTTCAAAAAAAGGAGGAGGTTCTCAATTCGTCGGTTTTTTTATGTATGTTCACCGATTACTCGAAGACGCCTGAACCGATTTGGAAAATTCTTTTTTTGTTTAAAAGGGTATACTTCACAGGTGGTCCCATATAAATTTTATCGAAATCAATTCAGCGGTTTTTGAGAAAATCAACAAAAACATAGCTAAATTGGAGTTGTTGCGATTGAAGTCGGTTGTTTTTAACGTATTCAGCGTGGTCAATTATCTAAATCACCGATTTCTGTGTGAATTCTAAAAATTGATTTATTGTGATGACTATTAACGTGTCTGAAAACATGTAGGTACTCAAAACGAGAAAACCTCGGGGGGAAGCTCATTCCACAGCTCGAGCTTTATGTGGCAAGATAATTTATGCCCTAAATCCTTTTAAGGACTTGGGTTCGGTGAATGCGCCCTCACCTGGAGTCATCATATCGATGCCTAAAGCCAATGAGGCCAAAAATGTAAAACCACTTTAAATAGGGCCCATTTTTTGCACCAGGGCCTTTAGTAACCTAGCTACGCCACTGTTTGAAATACAATCTATCGCAATTTCCAACTGATATATATGTATTTTATGGCAGAGGTGGCAAATGAGCAGACGGATCACCTGATGGTAAGCGATTACCGCCGCCCATAGACACCCGCAATACCAGAGGAGTCACAAGTGCGTTGCCGGCCTTTAATATGGGAGTACGCTCTTTTCTTGAAGGTTTGAATGTCGTATTGGTCCGGAAATACCGCAGGCGACAATTCATTACACAGTTTGGTTGTGTGAGGTAGAAAGTTTCTAGTGAAATGCACAGCTGTGGACTGCCAACCATCTAAGTGATGGGGATGAAATTGTTGTCGCGTAGAAAGATGGCGGAAAGAGGCGGCAGGGATCAGTCTGAACAATTCCTCGGAGCACTTCCCATTGTACAAGTGATATCTGTTGTCTGTATTCCATCCATTGTTAAATATATGGTTTCCTTGTAATCCGATGGTTCTTGTATTGCTAAAGCTACTATTAGTTTTATCTTTCGTGATACATATAACGGGGGGTTCAGATATCTTTGTGGCTGTCTGTCTGTACAAAATGGTACTGCTTTATTGTTTTTGCCATTATTATTGACTTAATCAAAAGACATAAAAGTGTATGTGTCAGATATCTTTTTTCAATTATTTTCAATTCAGAAGGACACAGGTGGATTTATGCAGTAGGAAAATCATTGAATTTAATATATGGTTTAGAGCGTAATAAAACAATTTTCGTGCGACATAAAAATACTTTTTATCTTTTTTTATGCAGCAGACAATCCTTGTTAAATCGCAGTTATTTCAGTGTCAGTTGCGTAAATAGTTACGCATATTGGTCTAGGTTTTTTATATTTAATTTGATCACCTAATAGTAACAGCGCCCTCTATTATGTTTAACCAAGAACAAAATTTGTAGAAGTGAAGAACAATCGCTCATTAAAAGAAAATCCGTCATTTATCTGTACATCTATCAAAAAGGCAAAAACTACGGAAATCTTGTGTTTTAGATACTAAAAAATTCTTAGCTACAGCAAAATTATTTGTTTTAGTTCATTCTTTTCTTCTTGCTGCCTGCCTCTTCGGTGTAGGAACGGAGAACCTGAAATTAAATGATTTTTTTTTAATTATTTAAAAAACCAAGTAAACTGCTACATAAATATATTATTACAGGTTGAATTTTAAATCATGCAGTCAACTTACAAGGAAACTCACAAAATACAGACGACAGTTTTTATTATACATTGTTACCTACGGAAACTGAAAAATAATCTGACATTCATCGCCAATACGGACTTGGCCCCCGTATGTGGTGTTTAAGACCCCTTAACATAGTCCTTGATTTTTTTATTAAAAAATATTTAAATTTTAATATACATAATTATTTTAAAAATAATTATATAACTTTTTTTTTCTATATCCATTTGGGCCTTCATTTTGGCTTAACTAGAATTGATAAGAAAGTAAGTAAGAAGAATAATTACTTAAAAAATAAGTCACTTCAATCGTTGATTCATAGGTAGGAAAAGGTAAAACTTCATTATTAAAAAAGCAGTTTTAAAACATTCATCATTCTCTGTGATCGAATCATCTCTCTCAAACTACAATTTTGTCAGGAAAAATACAACTAGAAAATAGCAACTTGGAAGAAATTTATATTCAGGGCTTTGTGTCTCGTTGAAATGGTGAAAACCAGTGCAGTACAATCGCAGACAAAAGTGGGAGCGTCGCCCTAAACACGAGGTCACAAAACTCGTGTGGGGACTGTCGGAAAGAAAAATATTTCGTTCCAAATGAGAGATTTGTAAAATGTCTTAAAGTCGCAAAATGTAGTAACAGTTGGACTTTGTCTCATTTTTTATTTAGGCAATATTACACATCGCAATAAAAATAAAAATATATTTTTTTAAGTCTATGTTGTACACATTATTTTAAAACATATTTTTTTCTCTACCTAGTACAAAATTCCTACCACTCGGAACTTATAAACTCATCGTTTCGGAAAGTGTTAGAGGCATTTTAAAATGTTATGAATTTCAAGTTATGTTTGTTACCTATGTTTAAATTTTTTATTTTAAGTTATCGTTTTATTATTATTATGAGTTTTGACAATGTATCATGAATTCGTAGCAATAATATTATTTGATAAGTAACAATTAACAGAAGAAAATAGCATAATATTTCGTAAACATTGACAAAAATTAAATTACATTTAAAGATTAAACATTCTCAAAAACCTAAATTAAGTACGTCGGTGAAAATGCAGTTAGTGATTTTTTTTCTAATAAGATGAGGTTTGATTTAATAGATTTAAGAAAGAAAAAAAGAATATGGCGATGATGTTTTGATTTGTTTTTAATCAACCAAAGAAAGGGCTGTTAATTATTTATTTATTAACACAAGAAAAAATACAAATCAATTTTGCCAATATTTTTGGCAAAAGAAGGAGACGCAAAAGAAGGAGACGAAAAAGGAAGAGAACTCATATTAAAAGTTTCTATCTGGTTAGATGAAATGCATGCATGAAAGATTATTTTGATCCAATGCTATTCCTAATTTCTTGGGTTTTTTAGCTATATTTTGCTATTGTTATTTAGCTATATACCGCTGTAACGTTCTGATACTTCAGCTCATTTATTGACTTGCTAACTCCAGTACACTCGCGTCCACAAGTCAATAAATTAAACAATCGGAGCATGAACCGTTATTACCACCTCGAACCGGTTAGAGACGGAAAACAAAAATCTTGTCTTAAAAAAATATTCTAAATAAATAACAGCGGCGCTTTTTGCTTATTCATAGTAAATGAGGATTCAGAATATTTACGGTCCCTTATCTCAAAAATAATTATAAATGAACTGGATTGCTAACCCTACTCATTTCAAACTCTCTTCATTTGCAGTTTCGTAGAATAAGATTCATTCAAGTTTATATGATAGTGTTAAAATTAATATACCTATTATTTTAATTTGAATATTACTAAAAACATTTTATAGTTGCAAACATGACATCGAAGCCAGTAATTCAATTACTGAAAAAAATATCTAAACGTCACATCGAAAATAAATCATCACAAAAAATGAGATAGTAGTTTCTAACAAAATAATATAAATTACCCGCCAACTGCGAAACATCTTTTTGTTGTAATACAAAACAGAACAAAAGCACAAATCTCTTTTATTTGGCAATAAAGCAATTGTAGCTGGTTCCAGCCACGATTCGGTTTAAAAGCGCTGAAAAGCAAAGGCATTAAGGCTTTCAGGAATGTCACTTTTGAGGCTCTCAATATTCCATGAGAAAACAGGGTCAGGTTGGGGTTTGTGTCGTTTTTGTTGGCTTTGGCTGTACACTTCCCGAAAAAATAAAAAAAAGATCATCAGCAAACAGCACCGTTGAAATTCCACATTCAAATTCTGATAGTGAGTGAAGTACGTTCCAATTTAAAAAGAAGCCGTCAAAACTACAATACGGGAAACATATTTTTTTTATTTTTTACAGCTGTCAAAAATTGTATTTTGTTCTTATTCGTGATTTATAATGTAAAATATTTATTTATTTAAATATTATATAGTTATTATTTAATAAAATAGTATATCTAAATAACTCCTGACTCGGCGTGATTATTTGACACGCATTTTGGCAGCTGTTTTACAAACTACATTTTTTATAGTACGAAAATCTATGCCAGTCGCGCCATACCACCATAGATACCACATACTTACACAATTTGTAATCTAAGATCGTCTATAAACTAGACTAAAACCTAGATCCTGATTTACCAGACTTGGACGTAGTACTTAAAAGGTGACAAATTGGTACGAGTTAAAGCTCACTAGTCTAAAACCTAGTGCTTCATCCCTTTCTGTCTACTTACTTTAAAAAGGGACAAAGTCCGACAACCCGTTCTAAATTCAAATGTATTGGACCAGACTCGAAAGTCGTAGCGATCACTTTCTTCTACCCTTAAGTAGGTGAGTTATCGTTATAATCTCCTTGGCATGAAATAATTCATCATGCTTTAACCAAGTTTTTTCGGAAAGTGATTTTAACACAATTTACATTCAGTGCTTACAGTTGGGAACTGAATTTTTACATTGTTTGTGGTTGGCCTAAGTCGAGCGGGTTACGCAACCCACATTTGGATAGTAGCCAGAGAACTGAAGCCTCTTTTACACTGACTAGTACTGGCGGCGAAAAAAATGTTTAAGTTTGTGGTGGATTTAAAAAAGATTGAAATTAAAATGACCAATCCAAATAAACTGACTGATGAGATAAATTATTTTTCAATGTATGCATCTAACGACAAAATAAAACATCAAAACCCATTCAGTCTTGCTGATTTCAGGCAAACAATGTAACGTACATACACACAATACTCTAAAAATATTTGTATCAGCTTATGAAGTCGGATAAAATTACGATAGTAATAAATAATAAAGATCCATCCAACTTAGGATAGCCTGGTTAATTCTTCAACTCTATAATTGATTAGATCACAATTGATTTTCGGCAAATTGATTTTCACATTGTTGAAATGAAAACTAAAAGTTCACAAACTTGTGTTGGCGACTGTACCACGCAGTACGGTTCAAAAAATAAAAACAAGCTAAAAGGACTGCTTATTGACGACGAGTCGTTTTGGATTCCGTCGCGGCGTCGAGCTCACTCAACTCGGAAAAGAGATTTTAATCCAAATCCTATGTGATCTCATTTTCCTTTTTTCTTTTTTAACAATTGTTTTTTATGTGTAATGGGGGCATCCAAAGAGTATGTAAGTCCTCTAGCGTTGGAGAATTCAATGTTGGGTTATGGTTACGTTTGTGGTTTCATTATTTGAAAGTAGAAGGTTATATTTTAATATTAAACAATAATAATTTAATATTAAATAATAACAATTTAATATTAAAATATTTTACATGATCTATGTATTATGGGTTATTGCCTGAATAAAGAAATTATTATTATAGGAAAAGGTGTAGGCAAGTCAAATCATACATGAAAAGGTTTAGAATATATTCTTTCGTTTCCACCATCGAAAAAATTTCGAAAAATGATCTTAGTAAGTGCCTAATTGTCACTTCTTTTGAATTATTTATTATTAATGAAATACACAAGGCTCTTCAGTCAAAAAAGTTACACGTACTTATATGACGTCATATTTGTATAACACGAACAATTTTAAGAACAAAATATCGTTTTTGATAGTTCATCAAGACTACATACTAATTTGACCAAAGAACTTTTTTATACACCGAATCAAGTACACAATACAGGAAAAATATTAAAAAAATCCGATCTACAATTATTTATTTCAGTTTCCCATACAAAGTCTTGATTCGCTATTTAGATTTTTTAAAGATTGGATTTTATCAATATTTATCCTGTATTCTATACTTGATTCTGAGTAACCCCTTAAAATGTCAAATGCACTTTTTTAACATCCTGTATACTTTTTTTATTAACTTAGTTCCTTGGTTATGCTGTAATGCTATGTGTATTATTGAAATAAATAAATATAGTTAAGTGGATTTCATGAGCCGATAAAAATCGTGTTATACAGGGCAGGGCTATTTTTGGACCTTCCACCAAAACTTCACAGTGGCTTCTATGCATGAAACTGAACAACTTTTCCCAAAAAGGAATGGTTAATTCGCAAAAAAATTTGGACCTTTGCTTTCGTACTAATTTGATCACGTGATCGGCCTACTTTGTATGGAGATGTCAGATTTTTTTTTGCGAATTGACCATTGACCATTCGTCAAAGAAAAGTTGTTCAGTTTCATGCATAGAAGCCACTGTAAAGTTTTGGTGGAGGGTCCAAAAATAACTCTGTACGATTTCCCCACCACAACCTACAACCTACTTGACAAAATATGATTTCATTGAATTTAACTACACTTTGGACAAAAAAATTGACTCAAGATTTGTTGCTCGACAAAACTGCTTAGCACTAAAAGCAAAAAACTAGAAAACCATCAAACTAAAATCATAAACAGTAAACACACAGTTTTTGAACTTTTGGTTTAGTTTTATTTTGCTAGATTGAGTTAATTTTCCAAAAGTCATGCATGAAACTTTGAGTCGATTTTTTTGTCGAAAATATCGTATTTCAAAGTGTAAGTAAGTAAGTAAAGTAAGTAAAGACTTTATTGCTTTTAAACAAGGTATGTACATAAAATGTGATCTTAATAAGTTTAATATAGAATCACTTGTTTAGCCATAAATATAGCATGCAAATCATATTACAGTGAATGTGGCCAGACAGTTTATGTAGTTGTCTTGTGGTTTAAAAATTCATCAATAGAGTAAAACGTGTTTTGAAGAAGCCATTCATGTAAGCACTTCTTAAATCTGTTATAAGTACCTACTCCTGTAACTCCTCCTCCTCCTCCTTTATAACATATGTTTGGATGGACCAAATAAACAAGTGTGCCAAAGTCGCAACTCCATTAATCATGTGTTCACTGCGTAATACGTGAAATGAGTTTTTTTTATTGATGCTGTGTAAGCCTAGCGTTATCTCGACTGACGGTAACTGATGAGTGATGACCAACAATGAGACGATTGTGCAAAATAAAAGCAAACTTGATACAATTTTCTTGATATTAAGACGTAATATCGTTAACTTGAAAGGCGTTAGAGACAAATAATATGTTTTGGATACCTGGCATAATATATTATCTAATTCAGTATCATACGTATTTAAGATTGCTCCAAGTGTTTAGGTATTTTGTTGTAAGCGCCTGATGGAAACAGTACCGACAGTACAATAGGTTCAACCATAAATTACGTCACACGAATTTCATAATGTGACCGCCTTCCCCCGTCCCTGATGTGACGTCACGTATTCTGCAATTTTTTGCCCAGAATTGAATAAATGGTAACATAAATTTTAAAATTATGTATTTTTTTAAATATTTATTATGTAACGTCACAACGTTTATGACTCCCCCCTACCCCTTGTCACATAATGTCACACTTCAATAACCCTTACCTCCCCCTTAACGTGCGACGTAATTTATGGATGGTCCCATAAATACAATAAATATTAATGAAAAGTTTAAATAGTAAAAATAACCTAACCATATAAAAAAAAAGTTAACCTGACTGCATTAAAATGTCTCCTATGTCACTCTCGGGATCAAGACGAATCTAACGACACTTCTCCAGCTAAAATCCATCAAGCCGTTTAGGCTACAGAGCGTGCCAAAGAAATATACATACATACACTCGAAAAAACTCCTTCTGGCGCAGTCGGGTAATAAGATATAAAATAGAGACCCAGTGATACCTACAGAGTTCGTTAACAACCCAAATCGTTTCAGGGGAGATTTAGCAAGTAGGTACCCTTGCAAGTACCCTTCCACTCCAGAAATGACTAACCACATACAGGATGAAATTGAAATCGTGGAACAAATTTTAACTGTGGTTTCTGCTCATGGAATTGAACAACTTTCTCTAAGGAACCAATTCAATCGGAGCAAAAAAAAATTGGACTCTTCACCAAATCGATGACCTTGATAGCCAACTTTCTATGGAACGTCCATTTTTTTTGCTCCGATTGGTTTCTTCATTGGTTCAATTGCACCCTGTATAATGATTAATGAGTTTTAAGTCAGGGAGAGGTGTGCACACCCGGTATATTTTTTACATCTAACATCAAAAACTATTTTATAGAAATAGTAGGGACTTACACTTTTCTGTTTTATTCAGTCTTCTTCGGGTTCATTTGGACATCGATTAAAGAAGACCACGCTACATTTCAGCTGGGATTGGAGATACACCTGGAAATACCGAGAACAAAATTATTCATTGCATTTATCTTCCGGAGCAAGATTGTGGTGTGACAAGTTTAACACTATGCGTGTGTATAAGTGACTGTTGGGAACAATGTAACTCTCAAAGGTGTAGACCAGTTGGAATACATTTTATTTGTAAGCAGGTTTTGTTGTAATAGTTCTTAGCTATGTTTGCTGAAAATCGATTCAGTGGTTTTCTACATAGTTATTCAACTTGTACGGTCTAGGGCATGGGTAACCAATTAGTTTCATTTGGGGTCCGTTTTAGGAAATAATAAGACCGTCGCAGTCCTGTCCTACTTTTTTACAGCAGCTGAGGCAGTAAAGACAAAACGCAGGAAATTATAAATCACGTACTCGAGTATCGTATAACGTAATTGTTTTTACTGTGCTGGTCGAGCTGTCAAACAATGTGTGGGATTTTACACTAACTGTTTTCTGAGAGTCCGCACGAAATAGGGCGGCGGCGGCGGCGGCGGTCCGGATCCAGATCCGGATCCAGATGCGATCCAGATCGCAATCCGCCATTTGGTGACCCTTTGTCTAGGGTATTATTAAAATTTTGTTTTGATATTCATATAGTATCGAGTTTTCCGTATTGGCTCATTTATATGCCATGGTTGTTAATTTAAATAGTGCTTTAATTTTCGGCTGCACAGCACATGATTTAAATCAAGGTTAAGAGAGAAACCATTTTTATATTTTTCGTCAATTATTTTAGTACTAGCTGGTGTTCGCGACTTCAACGTGCTGTTTTCAAATTTCCACTTTTTGTTATTTTTCCAGGAATCCTCCACTTTTCCGGGACAAAAAGTACTTTATGTGTTAGTCCAGATTATAATCTGTGTTTTTTTTTTCTTTTTTTTTTATGGCAGAGGTGGCAAACGAGCAGACGGATCACCTGATGGTAAGCGATTACCGCCGCCCATAGACACCCGCAACACCAGAGGAGTCACAAGTGCGTTGCCGGCCTTTGAAAAAAATGAAAAAAATGTACCAAATTCCATCCAAATCCGTTCAGCCATTTTTGCCTGATTGAATAAGAAACATCCAAACTTTCACATCTATATTATAGTAGGATAAGACAGTTAAAATTTTGGATACTCACAATTTAAAGAGTCTCCATTGAACAGCTACTCGTATCTTCAAGCCAGGTAAAGTAGCTTTACATAATTCGCAATGCAGAAAAACTCATCTGAAAAACCTTACCAATACTGTTAAACTTTCAATACTTATACAGAACAAAAAAAAACAATATGTTATGCAATGGGTCATTTCGCAAGAATATATTTTTACTAAATATATGTAAAGGTCATGTTAAAGGAAGCACATAAGGAGGGGGTAATGGAAATGTTGAGATACCCAGAGAACTGTCAGCCAACAATTCAAAGGATATCATACTAGCGTAAAAAAGAAAAAAAAAGAAAAATGACATGAACAGAACAAAGTAAGTAATTACTTAAGTATTATAATAAAATTATAAGAAGACGACTGAAAATAGAGTAAGTAACAGAAAAGTTGTGAGGTGTAACCGTCTGCCATAAGGAGAAATGAAGGTAATGTGACCAGAAGAGAATAAAGGTGGGAAGAAGTATTTTATATAAATAAAGGAAAAAGAAAAGTAAAAAGGCTTATAAATAAGTAAAGATGAGGTAGCTGGCTTATATGAAGGAAGATATGAGTAGGAAAGTAGTGAGCATGATCATAGAAGAGATGAATGGAAGAAGAAGAACATGTTTCGCTGACCTCAAATTATTTGGAACAGGGCAGGCAGATGAATGAATGAATGAATGAAAACACTTTATTGCACAACAAAACAGGAAAATAAAAAAATAAACATGAGAAAATACATAAACAAAGAAATAGGAAAATAAACTAAGATGGTAACTTTGACTAGGCTAGTGATGTTGTTAAAAGGTGAAATATTTTTACATGCACTGACACAGCCTACCACAGTATCTTATATGTCGCAGGAATATTGAAAATCCTGTGATATTATAATATCACTAGGGAATTTTCCACGGCATTCTCTAAACTCAACTACATGGCGCTGATTGAAATTGGAAATAAGAAAATCTCTAAAAAAATCGTCAAAACTAATTGATATTACTGACTAATATCATAATAATGATGAATAGCTTTCGAAGATTACTTTTCATTTAATCTTTTTTTAATATTTTGATCCAAAAAATACTTTCATAATTTTTGATGCACAAAGCTTATCAGTATTGATTTAGTGTATTTTAAAAGAATTCTAACATGATACTAAGTTATAAATTGCATTTTGATCATAAAAATGTATTAAAATCAATTTATTTTTGGTTTGGAAGAAGAAATTACATATAACAGAGAAACCAGAATGCACCCAATTCATCCATACTTGATCAAGTTGGAAATTTATCGTTTCTGTTAATTCAATAATAAGAATCTATGTTCAAGTGGCTTTTTATATATTTTCAACAATATTAAATCTATTTTGCTAACGTAAATTCTACGCTGCTTTTAAAAATACATTGCCAAAGCTTAGAAACGCCATCTATTGAGAATCTTATGTACGGTGTGACATACGTCATCTGAAAACTCCCTAGATCTTTCACGTACGTACAAAAATATTGGAAAGTTTGTTAATGCAATCTTTGTAGGTGAAAATGAAAGATTTTAAAAACAGGAAAGAACAAACGAATGGTATATCGAAAGAGATTGAATATTCGTGAATGGAACCTCTATGGGCGATGGCGATGACTTCTCTCATGCTGTTTTCTGTGTGGCGGGGCGGCGGCTCCGGTTGGGGGTCCGCTGCGCGAGCCAAAATCTGCCGCACCACGTCCCGGGGTGGTGCTCCTAGCGGCATCGGCCGCGTGGTAAGACCCAGCTGGAAGCAAGGGAATACGTGATCAGTTACCGTAGAAATAATACCTAATTGCATAAATATTGCAGGACAAATCACACATGGTCTTCAGGGAACACGTGATCAGTTACCATATAAATACTACTTAATTACATTACTGTGAGACAAATCACACATGGTCTTCTGATGCCAAAACTGGGATTCCACGAAAAACCTGATTAGTTACAGTAAACAGATTAAACATATAAATATTGCGGGATAAATCATACATGGTCATCTGAATCGTAATTCGTAGGAAAACAGAGTTTGATATACTTTTAGATACGTTGAAAGATGAACTTTTTAATCATGCCAGCATCTGGTGCATGATGTGGTCGACGCGTAAGCAATGATGATAAAAAGAAAAAGACATCTTATGTCAAACGTTTAAAGACGTATTTACCTTGCCAGTATCTGGTGCTTGATGTAGTCGAGGCGCAGGTCCCGCTGCACGCACACACGAGCAATGATGATGATAAGAAGAAAAAGAGGTCTCATCTCAGATGGTTAAAGACGTGTTTACCTTGACCAGTATCTGGTGCATCATGTAATCAACACGTGAGCAGAAATAGACAACTCATGTCAGATGGTTAGTGACGTATTTACCTTGTATCTGGTGCTTGATGTGGTTGAGGTGCAGGTTCCGCTGCGCGCAGACGCGAGCAATGATGCCGATAAGAAGAAAAAGAGGTCTTATCTCAGACGGTTAAAGACATATTTACCTTGGCCAGTAGCTGGTACTTGATGTAGTCGACACGTGAGCAGAAATAGACAACTTATGTCAGATGGTTAGTGACGTATTTACCTTGGCCAGTATCTGGTGCTTGATGTGGTCGAGGCGCAGGTCCCGCTGCGCGGCGGCGGCTGCGGTGCGCGGCGCACACACGAGCGCCAGCGCCGCACACGCGAGCAGCCACGCGCGTGTGGCGCGCATCGGCGCCTACCGACCGCGCGCGCTCAGCCGGCGCCATCGAACCCGCGCCAATGCGACATCTCCGCGCCTGCGAAAGGTTAAAGGAGACTTTATCTCATTGCTTTCACGTCAGACTAAACAACTTATTTGCATAAAAATCAACAGGTCAATATTTTTGTTTGCGATATCATCTCCCTGCGAACGTTAAAGGAGACATTATTATGGTAATTGCGTACACACAAAAAACAAAAGCTAAGCACTTCAATGTTTGAAAAAAGATAAAAGAGACTAATTGCGTTTCATACAGAACCAACAGCTCAATTTCAATGTTTTTTTGCGAATTAATCAGCCTGGGAAGGGATTAAGACTTCATCTAATTAGCGAAGCGGTCATGGCTCAGGGTGACTTGCGTGGTCGCGTTGATCATGCATATTACTGTCTACAGACACGGTTATAACCAGGATGGGTTTGACTATAAGCGCGGCATTTATTCCGACCGTTTATGTGCTTTATCAGGCACATTAAGTTGCTGGTTGCTATCACTATTTGAGAGTCGGTAAGACATGTCAGAGGACTTAAATGCGGCTCTGCCACTGGGGTTAGCCTCTAGCCTCCCATCCTCCAATCGTTAAGTACGTCAATTCCCATTGGCACTTGAGCAGAATATGGCCTACCTTTCCGAGATATAAAAATATGAAAAGAGGCTCGTGCCTCGGCCGTGGGGCTGGAATGGGTTCTTATCAACAATATTATCACAGTATAAGGACATTATACAGTATGGACACTCCCTGCCGCTCTATAAATGCTACCTCACCCCCCTGTGTGACCGATGTGTGACCATTTGTCAAGAGGTTGGTACAAAACCAAAGACGATTTTATTTTTTTAAGAACTAAAGGCTTCTAAGGCTATACTGCCTTGTCTAAAGCTATACAGCCTTCACTTTATTTGTAAAAGTCTAGCTAACAATAAAGAATAATGAGGGCTAATTTAATCTCGATTCAACGCTAGTACATCTCGCACACATTTACATGTGTACAAGCATGAATGTCTATGTAGTAAACAATGGCGCGAAAATTGTATGAAGTATTCGGGGTGTGCAATATTATGTACCTAGGACAACATAAAATCCATGAACACCAGTTACTCTATGATTCGTTTTATTTGTTTGAGATAAAACTTTAAAGTAGGTCAGAGCTATTAGAACTGCTCTGTATTTATCGGCAAGTTTTATTGAAGTAATTGAAAACTTTTATAGACAAAACTGATTGTCTCTGAAAGTATCCTAGATAGTGATAATGAAAGCAGAAGGTTTATCACTTTTGTACATATTTATTTTATAGATAATAAAGGCAAACAATCATTTTTTAGTTATTACTTTCTGTTACACCCAGCTAAGCTGATCGTGTCAGATTTTTTAACAGAATACGATTATAATTTTCTATAATTTTTAAGCACCTTTTTCTAATTATTATAAAAATACTAAATCAACTGATCAATTTTACCTTTCTCGAATTAAAAATCAAATAACTAAAAAAGCAAAATAATATCTCATCGAAGACGCCCATTGCTGTGCATAAACTGTGACTGTCCCGCCAAAAAAAATGCCGAGAAAAGGTACATTAACTCGATAGATTATAGAGGCGCCTAAGAGCGCCATACTCAATTTATTGTCAGAACTTTACATTTATTCACTATGTTTTATATTCGATATGGACAAATTATTTTTTTAATATTTTGTTTTGTTAATTTGTCATTGAATAATAATTCATCTACTGCTAAGAAAAAAATTGTATTTTGCAAGTAAATATTGAAAGTTAGTTGTGTAAGCTCTTTTCTGTCTGAAATACAGGAATACCTAGTTCAGGCACGTGTGTTTTCTGTACTCTAATCATATGTTTAGTTTTTAGTCATTATCTTGACAATTAAGTTTTCTTTCAATAAATATTATTACTATAAGCCTTCACCATAGACTTCCAGTTAGCACGGTAAGAGCCACATGTATCCAGACTCTTCCTGCAAGCCTGACCAGAACATCAGTCCAAATGCTCGGAGGCGTCTTTCGACTCGCGGCCCGCGGTCGTCACCCGAGAACCATTATTCCCATCGATTGTCACTTCAGGCACTTCTGCAAGGACTTATGGCCTACAGGTGATTTTGGTCATTGGGTATCCTTAGGTATTTGTGTTTGTAGGGCTTACAAACATTTTTGGAAATGTCGAAAAAAAATACCATTTCAGCAAACTTGTAGATCAAAAGTTGGTCAGTTTATAGACTAGAGGCTTTAAGGTACACATTAAATAAAAGGACGTAAGTTGGTACAGGACATAAGTAAGTTGAAATACCGGGATTTTTATTCTGAAATTCCCATATCAAAGGCCGGCAACGCACTTGTGACTCCTCTGGTGTTGCGGGTGTCTATGGGCGGCGGTAATCGCTTACCATCAGGTGATCCGTCTGCTCGTTTGCCACCTATGCCATAAAAAAAAAAAAAAAAAAAAAAAAAAAATTGTATGCTAAAAAGTGGCGCAGAGTAGATGCAGGTAGATGTTAATTATGAAACTTAACAACTTTTTTTCACGAAACATATTTCTTCGTCTTTCGCAGTAACGTTTTGGCTGTAACATTTTTCGCTCCTGTGCTTTTCGCAGTCATGTAATCAAGTCGACATTATCCTTTAGTACCAATAGGCTATGATTTTTTTGAAGCGTGGGCAAAGCGTATTCTGCTACAGGGCGACTACTTATGTAGAAAAATAAATGCATTTTAGAACTGAAAATAACAATCTTTCACTCTTAAGCCGAGAACTTTTCACCTTGCGCTCGTAATTAAAATAAAAGGATTCAAAACGTTTTATCAGTTTGGTAGGTTCAATACCACCGGTGTCACCTTGATGCCACAGACATTATACTAATAATAAGCACCAACCTTCATAATCGTCATTTTCGGGAACCAAAAGACGTCCACTGCTGGACAGTGACCTTCCCCAAGTAAGTATTTCTACTTCGACCGGTTCTGCGCTGCCCACAGCCAGTGGATTTCCGCAACCTTCACCAGGTCATCAGTTCACCGAGTGGGAGTGCCTACGCTACGTCTTCTGGTGCGCGGTTCTACGAGTTATGTCCCCTACCACTGCTACTTCACCTTAGCGACTCTGTGAGCTATGTCGATTACTTTAGTTCTCTTACGTATCTCCTCATTGCTGATTCGATCACGTAGGGAAACTTTTTGGCACTGTGGTTTACAAACTACGAAGAAATAGTATGATTCAGTCATTGACCTTAGATTACCTATACGAGTTGCGTGATTCGAGTATCAAAGGCATATTGAGTGGGCGGGAGGGTTGAATTACGATATAAGCGTAGAATATGGCTCTGTTCCGTCAGCAAAATGGCGGTGTGATGTCATAATATATTGTTACAGATACGTCATAATACGTCCGGCCGCCTACACGGTATTGTTAATGTACCTTCTGTACACCATCTGTTTTGATCAGGGTTAAGATACCTTACCAATGTGGTAGTTTTTTTGTCATTCTGTCCCGTCAAAACAGAGCAAGCGATCAACGTGATTTTTTGTACAGATATAGTTGATACGATTGTTTTATGATTGTTTAAGGACATTATACAGTATGGACACTCCCTGCCGCTCTCTGAAGGCTACCTCACCCCACCCCCGTGTGACTACTAAATAACCATGTGTAAAGAAATTGACAAGGCGGTATGACCAAGAAGCTTTAGCCTAAGCAGCCCTAGATACACACATACATTAACACGTGTACAGACAGACATGAAGAAGTGTCAAATTTTTATGCATTAAACAATAACGCGATAATTTGTTTGAAGTGTCCGGGGTGTGGTAATGACCACAATGAAACTTTGCACCAAATTAAGTTAATTTCCAATTCTACAAAATCAGACTAGAACTGCAGGGCATTTCATAAAATTCCTGATTTCCTCCATTTCCGTATCTCCTCACGAACCACATAGCACAATGGTTGAACTCTTGTTTTTCCATAAGACATTGACCTACCGATATATCGCGCTATCTGTCCGTCAGTCCGAGCTCGGAACCATTGGGCGAAAAATAACGCAACTGAATTTTATACTGACTACGGAAGAGCTTTAAAGTTAAGTACATTTAATTGAATCAGAACGTCATGAAATCAACGGGATAATAAAAATGCAATAAATTATTAAAAAATGCATGTTTGATTAGATACATTATAAAAATAAATACACGAAAAAAATTTTACGTTTTCTTTTTCTATTTTAATTTTCTAGTAACAAAAGGTGTAAGTATTTGATCAAGTTCAAGTTCAAGTTTATTTGTTCCGTTAACAAAATACATTGTGTAGGAATTACATAGTACATATCGACAAGGAATTACAAAATATTACAATAACAGTAAGGCACTTAAAATTATTACTGAAAAAAAAAACATAAAAAAACTACTTGCAAAACTCATCAAAACTGTAGTAACATCTTTCCAACAAGAAGCGCTTTAAACGTTTTTGGAATTCGTTAAAATTATTTATCGTTTTTAAGTCGGTTGGCAGACAATTGAACATCTTCACCGCCTGATGTCTGGTACAGTGAGTTACTACCCTCAGTTTTGGAATTATTGAATGGGGAATATCACATCTACGTGTCGCTAAACGATTTTCTCTATCCTCTGAAGTTTCATATTTTCCAGGCCATCTAACCAGGTCCGTTAGAAGGACTAGGATATAAAGGCAAGGTACGGTCAAAATATTAAGCCTACGAAAATGCTCTTTACAAGATTCCCCTTGGGGAATACGAACAATAGTCCTAATTGCTCTTTTTTGTAAAATGAATGCTTTTCTTATATTATAATTGTAACTATTTCCCCACAGTAAGATACTATACCTGAGATGAGACTCTACAAGTGCAAAATAGACAGTACGAAGTTGATCTAAGTTAACCTCATCTCTTAAACTCCTGAGGGCGTAACATGCCGAACTAACTTTGCCATCAATTTTGTTAAGTTCGTCTTTCCAATTTAAGTAGGAGTCAATGTATACACCTAAAAACTTTACGGATTTAACAAGCTCAATCTCTACATCATTTAGACAGATTCTAATTCTTTCTGTATTTTTTGCTGTTGTTCTGAACAGCATAACATTTGTTTTGACAATATTAAGTATTAAATTGTTAACAGTAAACCACTTGTTAAAAACTAAAAGAGCATTTTGAGTTTTATGCTCTAATTCCACAGAGTTTGATGCTGAGACGACTGCATTTGTGTCATCTGCAAAAACTACTAGACTAATATTATCACACAAACTGTTATATGTATAATTAATTAAATCATTAGTAAATAAAACAAAGAGTATTGGTCCCAAAATAGAGCCCTGCGGCACACCTCTTTTAATTTTTATTAAGTTAGACCTGCACGTTTTTTCTATTCCCTCTTCCGTATGATTTATTTGAACAAACTGATATCTGTTTTCCAAATAGGACTTGAATAGTTGTAATATATTACCTCGAATTCCGTAGTGATAGAGTTTCTCTAATAGGATTTCGTGATCAACCAAGTCGAAGGCTGAACTTAGATCCAAGAATAACCCTGCCACTTTACTCTTTTTATTTAAATTTAGTATCACATCATCGATTAACGTCGTTATAGCCTCACTGGTTCCAATATTTTTTTGAAATCCAAATTGTCTGTTGTTTAAAATGTTATTCAAATTTAGGTGCTTAACCAGGCGTATCTTAATTATTTTTTCAAAGAGCTTTGAAAAAATCGGTAGCATAGATATAGGTCGATAGTTTTTAGGCTCCATTTTATTACCTTTTTTATAAACTGGGATAATTTTGGCTATCTTTAACTGTTCCGGAAAAATCGCATTTTCAACACATAGATTGAAAAAATCAGTGAGAGGCTGAGCTAAAATATCAATATTATCCTTAATTACCGAGATTGGTATATCGTCATATCCCGATGAATGCTTCAATGGCATTTTCTTTACGATATCGCACATTTCCGATACAGTTATATGTTTCCAATCCATGGTTTCAATAATGGGCTGTGTATTTTCCTTTAAAATTTTTATACACTCTATCACATTAGAGTCGCATATAGAAGATCTAACAAACTCAAAAGTCTTCGCAAAGGTGTCAGCAACTTTTTTGGGATTTGTAACAAGCATATCATTAATTTTAAGTCTCAGCGTCTTACTACATTGGCTTGAGGTTTTATTTCTATGCCTATTAATGACACTCCATATCGCCTTAGTACAGTTTCTTGACTTTTTTATAGCGGCCTGTACTGCTAGTTTTCGAGCATATCTTATCGTTCTACTTTAACGTTTCTCTTTATGAAGACTTTTAGTTTTATCTTTTTTTTAAGATAGAATAAACTTAAGTTTTCAAAACCCAAAAATTTGTCAGCTTTATAAAACTCGAAATAACTATCTAAGATAATAGCAACAGAAAAAATCGAATTCACAGATAATTATCAGAAAAAGAAAAATAATTTATCAATAATTAACCGACAATTTTTTTTTATATTTGTATTTTATAGCTGAATGAATACCACAGAGGCAGATGAATGTTTTGGGAGTATGTAGATGTATCAACTAACGTCTTTTTCAATAGCAACCACGGATAACCATATTTTTTCATTTATTTTTAAATTCGTATTTGGAAGTCCTCGGTAATTGTCTCATCTGATGTAAAGTGATGATGACGTTAAAAAATGGAAGGGGTCTACTATTCTGTCCTAAGTAAAATAAAATCTCTTGCTTTCCCTACACTCATTACATTAAAATTTAAAAATTTATATATTCGTTCAACCAAGTTTTACAATTTTTGGGTTGAGAACTCCTTTTAGGTATTTATAATACCTGTACGTACTAGGGCATGCAAATATTCGAAAATTTTTGTATTCGAATATTTTTGCCTGAGATATTCGAATATTCGAATATTATTCGAAAAGTTATAAAGTCAAATAAAATAGGGTTTTACGTGGCTGGACACTATTTTGCAATTAGATAAAATAGACTCATTAAAATTTCTAAAATCAGTCATATTTATTTGCGACAACATGTTACAAAATTATAAAATCAAACAACTACCTACTTCAAATAAAAGAAACAAGGTAATTAGTTTTAACTTAATAAACCCCATCTCTTCCCGAGGGTGTCGTAAAAGGCGACTAAGGGATCCATAAACCGGAAGATGGGCAGCAGCGTCTTTTCCGCATACCATCTCGGCTTACGCCACACTGCGATCGCCAACCCGCATGCCAAGCGTGGCGATTACGGCAACTCCCCCCCATGGATATAAACCCTAAAAAACGGCCCCTAGTCCCCGGCAGCCCCGCTATTCCTGACTCCGGTAGCGGTCACGGTAACGGCGGGGCATGGGGTGCGAAGAATCTCCGGCAGAGGCCAGGCTACCAAAAACGAAGACCTTTGGCCCTGGCAACATACAACACGCGCACACTGCGAACAGACGAGAAACTCGCTGAACTGGAGGAGGAATTGAGCAGGCTACGGTGGGACATTATAGGATTATGTGAAATCCGAAGAGAGAGAGAGGTCACCATGATCCTTAAGTCCGGAAACCTGCTCTATTTCCAGGAGGGCGACCATCTGTCCCAGGGTGGTGTCGGGTTTATTGTCCACAAGTCCCTCGTTAACAACGTGGTCCAGGTCGAGAGTGTTTCGACGAGGGTAGCGTACCTTATACTCAGAATCACCAAACGGTATTCGCTAAAGGTCATACAGGTATATGCACCGACCGCGGAACACCCCGACGACGAGGTGGAGGCTATGTATAAGGATATTTCCAGAGCCATACATCCTCCAGGACCCATTACACCGTTGTGATGGGGGACTTCAACGCGAAACTAGGCAAACGAAGTGACAACGAGCTGAGAGTGGGGAAAGAAATTTGGCTAAGAGAGAAAGGAATGCGCGGGGCCAGCTGCTGGCCAGCTTTATGGAGAAGGAGGGCCTCTTTATGATGAAATCTTTCTTTGAAAAGCCAAAACAGGCCAAGTGGACATGGCTGCATCCCAATGGTGTAGTAAAAAAAGAGATTGACTTCATCTTGTAGACAAAAAGGCAAATATTCAATGATGTCTCTGTGATCAACTCGCTGAAGACAGGAACCGATCACCGAATGGTAAGAGGCACATTGAACCTAAAAACAAAGCTGGAAAGATGTCGACTGATGAAATCCACGCTCCGACCAGCGCCTATCCAACTCCAAAACCCCGAAAGCTTTCAGCTCGAGTTGCACAACCGCTTCGAATGCCTAGGAGAATGCGAAAATGTGGACAATTACAACGAAAAGTTCGTGGAAATTGTCCAAATGGCTGGGAATAAAGCTTTCAAAACCAGACGTTCAAAAAGAACATCTCGTATCTCAAACCCCACCAGCAAGCTCATGGAGGAAAAACGAAGCCTGATTCTAAAATCCTCTGAAGATGCTTGTCAGTATCGGCGACTAAACAGACAGATCCCCAAGTCCTTGACCCGCGATATACGTCAATTTAATACAAATCGTATTAAAGAGGCTATCGAGCGTAATAAAGGGTCAAAAGTATTCGCAAGGGATCTGTCTGCTGGTCAAAGCCAACTGACAAAGCTGAAGACCGAGGATGGAAGAGTCGTGTCGTCCAAGCCCGAGGTTGAGAAGTGCTACGGACAATTATACACGACTACACGCTTACCTGTCAGTAATCAAGCTGAAGACCCGAGAGCCAGATTGACCCGACACTATACTGAAGATATCCCAGATGTCAGCCTGTGCGAGATAAGAATGGCTCTCAAACAACTTAAGAACAACAAGGCATCGGGTGATGATGGAATTACAGCTGAGCTTCTGAAAGCAGGTGGAGAACCGGTACTTATAGCTCTTCAGAAGCTATTCAATTCCGTCATGCTCGAGGGACGAACGTCTACAGCATGGCACAGGAGAGTGGTGGTGCTCTTCTTCAAGAAGGGTGATAAGACTCTGCTGAACAATTACAGACCCATCTCACTCCTGAGCCATGTCTACAAGCTGTTTTCGAGAGTCATTACGAATCGTCTCGCACGCAGGTTTGATGACTTCCAGCCTCCCGAACAAGCCGGTTTCCGAAAAGGCTTCAGTACCATAGACCACATACATACGCTGCGGCAAATTATACAGAAGACCGAAGAGTATAATCGGCCACTATGCTTGCCGTTTGTGGACTATGAGAAAGCCTTTGATTCGATCGAGACCTGGGCTGTGTTGCAGTCTCTCCAACGGTGCCAAGTCGATTATCGATACATCGAAGTATTAAAGTGTTTGTATGAAAACGCCACCATGTCGGTCCACCTCCAGGATCAGAATTCAAAACCTATCCGGCTGCAGCGTGGGGTGAGACAGGGAGATGTTATATCTCCGAAACTGTTCACCGCTGCACTGGAAGATGTTTTCAAGCTTCTGGACTGGAGAGGACTCGGCATTAACATCAATGGCGAGTACATCACTCACCTTCGATTTGCTGACGATATTGTGATGATGGCTGAGACCTTGGAGAACCTAGGCGCGATCCTCGAAGGACTCAGTAAAGCCTCCCAACAAGTGGGTCTTAAAATGAACATGGATAAGACGAAAATCATGTTAAACGTCCGTGTTACACCCACTCCTCTGAAGGTTGGAGACTCTACACTTGAAGTTGTTGAAGAGTATGTATACCTGGGACAAACAGTCCAGTTAGGTAGGTCCAACTTCGAGAAAGAGATCAATCGCCGAATCCAACTCGGCTAGGCAGCGTTCGGGAAGCTTTGCAATATCGTCACGTCCAAAATACCGCAGTGTCTCAAGACTAAAGTCTTTGACCAGTGTGTGTTGCCAGTGATGACATATGAATCCGAGACATGGTCGCTTACTATGGGCCTCATAAGAAGGCTCAAAGTCACCCAAAGGGTGATGGAGCGCGCTATGCTTGGTGTTTCTCTACGTGATCGAATCAGAAATGAGGAGATACGTAGGAGAACTAAAATTACCGACATAGCTCTTAGAATCGCTAGACTTAAGTGGCAGTGGGCAGGGCACATAGCTCGTAGAACAGATGGCCGTCGGGGCAGTAAAGTTCTCGAGTGGCGACCGCGCACCGGAAGACGCAGTGTCGGCAGGCCTCCGACTTGGTGGACCGACGACTTGGTGAAGGTTGCGGGAAGCCGCTGGATGCGAGCCGCCCAGGACCGGTCAGTGTGGAAATCCTTGGGGAAGGCCTTTGTCCAGCAGTGGACGTCTTTCGGCTGATAGATAGATAATAAACCTATCATAAATGAGATCATCAATTATCATTGATTATCTAAAATAAAGTAATGAAAACAAAATTAAACAATTTCTGTTAACTTGGCAGTAACCTAAATAGAAACAATCACTCTCTGAGATCACATGCATAAAAATAGTCCTTATTGGAAAATATAACAAATGAAAATACTTTAACAAATTTAATCCAGGTAAATTAATATATGGCAGTTTGCCATTCTTCTTCCCGAATAACGGCGAGCGCTCACGCAGGAATCGCACGATCCTTCTTTTGGGTGTGTTCACGCAAGATGCGTTTGATGAAATATGTTAAAAACATTTTTTTAGATTTTTTTAAAAATAATTGTAATACTGTCTTTTAATATTTATTATGATGAAATAAATAAACTCGTTACCACTATGGATCAAATATTGTATAAAATTCGTTTACTAGTCAGTTCAAATGTCTTTAAAAATAATCGAATATTCGAATATTCGTAAACATTATTCGAATATTAAAATGAGGCGAATATTCGAATTATTCGAATATTCGATTGCAGGCCCTAGTACGTACCTACTTACGTTCCCCTTTCTAAAAAATCTTTTCCAAAAGTTTACAGTTACATCATTTTCCATGTCGACCGTGATATTCTTATTTTCAAGTTAGATATCTTCCGAATCCCCTAGAAAAGCATTGTTAGGCAAACTTTATGCAAAACACCCATATTTACTAACTTTCCTCTACTCATAAGTTCTGGGAAGTTACTATCAGGGTTATACTGGGGGAAACAAAATAGTCCTAAGAACCGTTATCTAGGATTTCTACTCATACTGTACAATATTTGTATTATAACTTCGGTCTTGTCTTTGAGACGTCACGATTCCTAAGTTGATAAACGAATACGACTTTTTTTATTATATGGAAAAAAATGTTGTCCTTCGTATAAAAAGAGGTTTCAAACGTACATCTTTGAAAGAGGTTTTTGATTATCTATGTTAATTACTGAGATATTTCAGTTTGAAAATAATGTTTTGAAACACGATCCGAAAACGCTTCGTACAAAAATAGAGATATAATGACGACATCGATAGTGAAAGAAGCACTTGTATAATATTGTTAACGCTTTAAATAAACATCGACCACACCATTCTACCTAATATACTGCCATACAAGAAAATTTCTAAATTATTATGGAAATTCTAAAAATATATTTTTGTAACTTTACAATAATATTTGAAAATTGCACTCTTCGAATCGTAAGATTTTTAAAAAAATGAAATGTATTTTGCTGAATTTCTCACGATCTTTTTTGTCATCCACTATCATATTTTTTATAACATCGACTAATATTTTTGCCTTTATTAAAATCTATAATTCATGCAAGCTCCACAATTAATCGACAACCTCACTTATTGGAAATCTATTACTTACCTGTTAACTGAATCAACTTCTAAAATAAGGCCACCAAATCCACGAATATAAAACCGAATCTCCAAAATAATATGTCACTTTACCATCAATTTATTTATTACCACGCGAAATTCGACTTGACACCTTCACATAATCTAGAAGACTGACGTAAAAGGCACTTTCGGGCTAAATTTATACCCAATTTGGGGCACCTACAACAGTTATTGAATACAAACTTGTAGGCATCTGTGTGAAATTCTGTACCTAAGCATCGATACGTGATGAATACCGCAGATATAGATACGAGAACTGGAAGAGTCATGAGTCGTTTCGTGTTTAATTTCAAAGTTCATAGCAGACTGATGCAACTCGGAATATGAAAAGTGTTATATGTACTTAAGTGTATGAACGTAAGCAAATTTTCAAGGTGGGCACTTATGTTACTGCATAGAATTCCTACATTTAGAAAAATCTGATCCAAAGTACGCCACTGATTCCTAAAACGTAGTGGTTATATACTCTTTGGTTAATAGTCGTTGTCACAAGACTAATTCGATGGCTTAGTGGTTAGCGCTCCTGACTGCTACGCTGAAGGTTCTGGGTCGTATATCGTAATAAAACTGTTCATAATTTCCGAATAAAATAAATTTATTATATTGTCAAAAGTGACTTGATTTTCTAGAAGACACATCTAGTAACGTAAACTATATCTGCGTGGCACGTAACGTCGTAGGCGTACTTACTTATCTAAGATCCTCCCTTTGATAACTGTGTAGCGTAATGAATGATTCTCCAGAGCCTGATAACACCTTTCATGGACTGAAAATAGCCTCGTTACGGAGGTGTAGTTTTATGCTAAGTGACTGACGCTTATTTCTAAGTAAAAACAGAGAAGTTGGAAACAGCTGAAGGGAAACGGTTGAATGTCTCTAATAAAACTTAACTACGCATGTACAAATTTTGATGCTATATACTGTAGGACCATAAAAAATTCAAAAGTAAGCGTAGCAAGAAAGTAGACCTTTTATTAGGGACATCTTGTTACGTTTTTCGGTCTACGTACTAGTGTGTATCTGTTCTTACACTGTGGTTTAGTCACTGTAGTTATGGTTCGGACTTCATAACCAGATATTCCAAGATTATGTCCTGGGACGGTAAATGTAAATATAACTACAGTTTGCTTTGAAAAAATGAAAAAAAAGTCTGCACATCTTTCTATTAGATGTGTAATTGTATATGTATATGAAACGGTCTTGGTTCAATGCGGCTTGCATGGTCTAGCCTGGTCAGGGTTTGAAAACAAGACCTCTGGTACGGAGTTTGAAGTTACCAACGCTACTATGGAGCCACCGACGATTTCTATCATATGTGCTCGGAAAACATCGACCACACTATTATTTTCTTTAAATTACGGCTTGCATACCGTAAGATCACGTTATAAAGCTTTGTGTACGTAATATTTGGATTTTCATGAAATAACATGTGAATATATTCCATGAAAATCCAAATATAACAGTTATACTCTCGCTTACGGCTTACTCAATTTCACGGTGACATTAATAAATGTTGTAAGTAATATTCATTATAACAACGAAATAATAATTTTGGATTTAGAATATTCGCATTAACGTCGTGTCTCTCATTCAGTCATAACGCGTAAATGAAAATAACATACCATTATCACACGAGAGTGTTAATTTGTGCGTGGGCAGATTAAGGAGAGAAATCGGGATTCATTTCATTACTTTCCAAGATATATATCATACTAAAGAGCTTGTTAAACATAATAATCTTTGACGGTTTTTTGACGTGGAGCGTTCTTTAATTTGGCTTTACGCTACGGTTTACGTTAACACGAGTTTACTGTTAATACGAGGAAATCTGTTAAGGCTTTACAATGGTAAAAAAAATCTTTTGAATTTATATTTTTGGGCGGTAGCTCCGCTATATTAGTTAAAACTAGCTTCCGCCCGCGACTTCGTCCGTGTGGACTTCAGAATTGTGTCCAAAAAGAAAGAAAATGTTAAGATAGCGCCATCTAGTGACGAAGTGGAAATTTTGAGTTTTTAAGCATTCCTACGGGAACCCTGAAGTTTTCCGGGATAAAAAGTATCCTATGTGTTAGCCGAGTGCTTTATCTATCTATCTACCAAAGAAACAAACTGACAAACAAACAAACATCCATACTTTAGCATTTATAATATTAGTGAGATGAGATGAGATTAGTGAGATATATTTTTTGGCGGTGGCTCCGCTATATTAGTTAAAAAATTAGTTAAAACAGACCATATCCCCACTCAGTCCCCACTGCTTGTGCACAGGTCTCTACCCATATATCGACAGTGTCCGTCCGTTTTTTGCATTTCAGATGGTTACATATAAATAATTCGTTTTGAAGTTCTCCTGGATTCCTAGAAATCTGTCCGGATTTGTGGAGGTTGTGGGACTAGTGGTCAACCCCAGTGTCTGAAATAAAGGGAATGCTAGTTAGGTCCGAATAACTGTGTGTGATTTGTCCGGAAATATTAATTTATTTATTCCTTGCTCCTGACGAAGTAAAGCCTACTCGAAGTAGAAGCTTCCACATCCCTGATTCTCGTATTTCCTTTCAATATGATTTCTCCAAGGCAACAACCTACTTTATAAGTTTCAAATACTCCTTCCATAAGGCTTTCAATTTAATATTCAGCTCAAGTTTTCGTAACAACAAGTGGAAAACCATTTTCACGGAAACATTTCGAGGAAATGTTTACGCCTAGGTAATATTACTCGTGGAGTTGATTCATTTATTACGTTTTCGATGTTGAATGTTATTGAGAGATAGATTTCTGGGAATCCAGGAGAACTTCAAAACGAATTATTTATATGTAACCATGTGAAATGCAAAAAAATATTATAAAGAGTTAATGATAGGTACTGCCGTAAAAATTGGTTAACTAACCAGGTTAGTTAATAACCAGAACTGAGGCGTTTTCATATCATTCTAAATAACTTTTGTAAGCATAATTGTCAATGTGGTAGTTGACTACTAGTCAATTAAATTATTAAATTAAATTAAATTATTAAATTAAATTATTAAATTAAATTATTAAATTAATTTATTAAATTAAATTATTAAATGTTACTTTTTATTAAATGTGAATAATGTCATTTAGTTTTAGAAATGATCGAAATAGTGTTTTCATACTTTAAGTTTATATGAAAAAATAATACATGTAATGAAAATCCAAGTAAGGTTTTTTTCAATTTCAATAAAAGAGCTACTTATTTAGTATTGGTACAACATTCCATATATTTTTTAATTATATTTGATGCAGTCAATGCATGGATACTCAAAAACACTACAGATCCCTCCATGACCTTGCATTGAAAATGACTTTATTTCATTAATCAAAAAAAATATGCATACTCTCTTGTATCATAACATTTTGTAAAATCGTACGCAATTTTTTCAGACTTAAATTATTTTGGACAAAATACCTTTATATTGAACCACAAAAGTATCATTAAATTGAATTTTATTTTAATTACTTTTTTTAAATATGTTGGGGCTAGTTTCCTTTGGGCTCGACGTTTCTTCTCGCTCCGCTTACACTTCCCGAAACGTTGAGTGTACAAGTTCCGAGTGGTAAGAACTTTGTACTAGGTAGAAAAAAAGACGATTTAAAAGTATGCGTATAGCATCTACTTAAATAAAAAATATTTTGATTTTGAATTTTATTACTTTATTTTTATTTATTACTTTTTTTATTTATTTTTCTTACTTTTTTTAAAGGGTTTCAACGCTAAAATGGGCTCTCCATACAGACAGAATTGACGAAACATAGGTTTTTTTTTGCAATGCCGACAAAGTCAAAGTACAAAAGATTCTCAGTATGAAACCGAAGTAGAATCCGTTAAAATATTTTCCAGCTTCTCTTACTTGTTGATTGGCTGATCTGTGAAATTTTAATGAGGAGTTCAATTTTATTTTTTGAGAATTGAGTACCTACTTATACATTCATTATTATTGTAGAACCATTCTATCTATCTATCTATCAGCCGAAAGACGTCCACTGCTGGACAAAGGCCTCCCCCAAGGATTTCCCCACCGACCGGTCCTGTGCGGCTCGCATCCAGCGGCTTCCTGCAACCTTTACCAGGTCGTCGGTCCACCGAGTCGGAGGCCTGCCCACACTGCGTCTTCCGGTGCGCGGTCGCCCTTCGAGAACTTTACTGCCCCAACGGCCATCTGTTCTACGAGCTATGTGCCCAGCCCACTGCCACTTAAGTCTAGCGATGTAGAACCATTAGTTGAAGTTTTTTTCATGTTAATAATACACAATGTTTTACAGTCTGACTACGATCTTTTGGCGTGTGATCAAAAGCCGGAACTAACGCCGCCATCTTGAAAAATTACACTGTATGAAATACATGTCAGATTTGCGACAAAAGCGCCCCTCTGTCAGTGTCATGCACACGCCACAAGATCGTATTTTAGTGAGATTGCGAATGTTGATGTTCATTTGAAAAGTGGCAAAACAAAATTTGTCTCATAGAACCCGAATTTATAAATGGGCAAGGATTTAAAAACATTATAACATTAATAATAATAATAAGATCCGGGACAAATCACACACGGTCATCTGGCCCCAAACTAGGATTCCCTGTATCTTGGGAACCAGAGACTGATATACATACACATATATACTTAAATACATACATACATAGATAATATACACCCAGACTCAGAGCAAACAATTCTGCTCATCACAGAAAAGTTTGCCCTGTGTGGGGACCGAACCCACGACCCATTAGACCAATTTTTTTTTTTAATTTAATACTGTTATTCATGATTTGGGAGCGTTTTATGTTAAAAGTTGTTAAAGGAACCTTGTACGGAACCAGATTTATTCAACCAATATTAGTAAGAATCTCCAATAGTTCAGACTTTTTCAAATATTGTGCTTGTCTTCTCTGGTATAATGGATCTCATTGGTCCATTTATGTTGACTCAGCAAATTTTAAAGAAAAGTTTTATTGAAAAGTTTTGTTGACTTCAGTCTTTTTACGCGAAGGAAGAATTTGACGGATAGATTGTTTTGGGTTCCGTACGCCCGAATGAAAAACAGAACCTTCATAGGATCATTCGTGTGTCTGTCTGTCTAATGTGCTCCGAATTCAATACCGCTCCCGGAACGCTTTCGCACCGCCCCGCAGCCGCCACTTTGTGTGTTGCGGTTAATAGTAGTTTCTGTACTTTCAAGTTTATAATTTAGATTACTGACATTATTTTTTTATAGTTTCGTATTGCGTACTATCCCAAAAATATGTTTTTCGAGTTTACCTTTGTGCAAAGGCTGTTTTGAAGAGATCACTTTTTAACACTAAGTGAAATGAAATGAAATGAAATGAAATGAAATGAAATAATATTTATTCGAAGTAGGTATCTCTGTACACTTTTCGAACGTCATATTTTTCTTCCTAATACGAAGTTCCTACCACTCGGAACTCGTATACCCAACGTTTCGGGAAGTGTTTGCGGAGAGAGAAGAAACGTCGGGCCCTAAAGAAACTCCCTCCAACACATTTTTTAAAATAAAATTCTTATATGAAATTACATAATTCAGGTAAACAACAAAGATATAGTTAGCTTAGTTGCATACTATTACAAACGAATGTGAAAGGATCAACAAAAACATACAAGTACAATGTGCAAACAGGTAATTATTGTGACCAAACACCAATGACAAGAGCAGGCCAGTTCACACGGACAGCACCCGATCACGAGTATAACGCGGGAGTCAGCCATCGCTCCCCTCAACCATATTTGAGGGAAGGGAACGACCCGGCTCCTGTAAGACCCGGTTCATGTAAACTCTTCAACCAATATTCAACCAATATTAGTAAGAATCTCCAATAGTTCAGACTTTTTCAAATATTGTGCTTGTCTTCTCTGGTATAATGGATCTCATTGGTCCATTTATGTTGACCCAGCAAATTTTAAAGAAAAGTTTTATTGAAAAGTTTTGTTGACTTCAGTCTTTTTACGCGAAGGAAGAATTTGACGGATAGATTGTTTTGGGTTCCGTACGCCCGAATGAAAAACAGAACCTTCATAGGATCATTCGTGTGTCTGTCTGTCTAATGTGCTCCGAATTCAATACCGCTCCCGGAACGCTTTCGCACCGCCCCGCGGCCGCCACTTTGTGTGTTGCGGTTAATAGTAGTTTCTGTACTTTCAAGTTTATAATTTAGATTACTGACATTATTTTTTTATAGTTTCGTATTGCGTACTATCCCAAAAATATGTTTTTCGAGTTTACCTTTGTGCAAAGGCTGTTTTGAAGAGATCACTTTTTAACACTAAGTGAAATGAAATGAAATGAAATGAAATAATATTTATTCGAAGTAGGTATCTCTGTACACTTTTCGAACGTCATATTTTTCTACCTAATACGAAGTTCCTACCACTCGGAACTCGTATACCCAACGTTTCGGGAAGTGTTTGCGGAGAGAGAAGAAACGTCGGGCCCTAAAGAAACTCCCTCCAACACATTTTTTAAAATAAAATTCTTATATGCAATTACATAATTCAGGTAAACAACAAAGATATAGTTAGCTTAGTTGCATACTATTACAAACGAATGTGAAAGGATCAACAAAAACATACAAGTACAATGTGCAAACAGGTAATTATTGTGACCAAACACCAATGACAAGAGCAGGCCAGTTCACACGGACAGCACCCGATCACGAGTATAACGCGGGAGTCAGCCATCGCTCCCCTCAACCATATTTGAGGGAAGGGAACGACCCGGCTCCTGTAAGACCCGGTTCATGTAAACTCTTAATATTTTCCTATTTTATGCTGTACAATAAAGTGTTTTCATTTATTGAAATATACCATACCACAGAATACACCATAAAACGAGAGAGAGATAGTACCATATGAGAATATAAACTATTGGGTTAAATAACCTATCACCAAGTCAAAGCATATCATTAACACAACACAAAACAACAACAAAAACAAAAACTAACAATCAATTTACACATAACGTGACAATTAAAAGTGAAATGACAAATGGTTTAAAAATTAAACGGGGATAGTTATGGAGTCAGGCGGGGTCAAGGTCGTGACGAACGCGGCCCGCTCGCCCGTGTTTACGCTCGCGGTAAACATGTTACCTGCAGGGGAGATCAAGCTGCGGCCCGCGGGTCACGGGTCGCGGAAATGAGGGCTTTTCCTGTCACGCTTCACATGAAGGAAATGAGGGAGTAAAAAGAAAATGATAACTAATGATTAGTGGTATTCTTATGCGTGTTTAAGCGTTTCTTTTCATAATAAAAATTAGTCATTTCGTTGAGTCAGCACGTTTCTTTCTTTCACCAACATATTTGTGCTCGTAGATCAGTCATTACCATCAACATTGGCCTATTCATGGTAGAAAATTTTGTGAGTGTCGCGGATGCTGACTATACAGCCCGATACGAGATCTTCATAGTCTACCATAGTTGAATACCAAAATATTTTTTTCCGAGGAAAATGTACTGAATTCTCAATCTTGTCTTTTGGACATACAAATCTGTATTTGCCGACAGATTTGTATGTCCAAAAGAAAAGGCAATTAATTATACCTACATACCGAAAAGTCTATTTGAGTCAATAGATCACAATCTTATTATGAACCTTAAAAAAGAAAGTTTAATTTTCTCTTGTAGTAAAGACAACGCTGGTCACGTAAGCCGCAGACCGCCAGAGTACGTCGGTAAAAGATGCTTTGAACTTATCGTTGATGGCCCTAGATCCCGTGGAAGGCCCAGGAAGCGCTGGCTTGACGTTGTGAGAGCGGACATGAGAGAAAATGACCTCACTGAAGAGGATCTTGAAGACCGGGCAAAGTGGAGTAGATTGAGTAGGAAAGCGGACCCTGGCTCCAGCCGGGATAACGCCAAGTAGAAGAAGAAGTAAAGACAACGCTGCCACCATGCATCGTCGTGGCATTGCTGCACTTAATTTATTGAATAAAATACAACTTTCTATTAAATATTAAATAAATTTGACTGACTCGGTGGCTCAGTGGTTAATGCTTCTGACTACTGATCCGAGAGTCGTGGGTTCGATCCCCACCCGGGGCAAACATTTCTGTGATGAGCAGATTTGTTTGCTTTGTGTCTGGGTGTATTATATCTACATATATATGTATGTATTTAAACGTATATGTGTATGTGTATCAGTCTCTGGTTCCCATAGCACAGGGAATCCTAGTTTGGGGCCAGATGACCATGTGTGATTTGTCCCGGATATTTATTTATTTTATTATTTATTTAAACATTCCGGCCCACCATGCAAAAGATTGAGCGTCCCTGGTTTCGCCCAGAAATGTGTTATTCAGCAAACTTGTAAGAAAATTGTTCGCGCGTGTAAAACTGTAAACATCACATGCAAAAGAGTTTGTATTTATTGAGTAGTGTAACATCGATCGCTCAGTTCGCAACTCTACTCCAGATTCAAAAGGAAGGAAGCAATGTACTCAAAACACTAATTTAGATTACAGTTTCTGTTCACATATTATTATATGTCGCCGAACTTTGTGTGATAGTTATGCTTATGAGCAAACTTGAATATGTGTAGAAACAATTCTGCGATAGTTTTGCTCGAGTAAGTAGTTGAAAGAGAATTTATAAGTTTTGCATAAATTGCGTCACAACCTTTCTTGAATCTTTCTTGAATTCTCGACAACTTTTTTACGAATTAAACAACTGGGGTGACTGGTCATAGATAATAATGTTACCGTGATATATTTAGTTTTTTCGTGAAAGAAAATGCGATTTCGCAACCTGTAGGATGACGACATAAACATAAAGCAACCAATGATAAAAAACAACAAATTGTTCAAACAGCTTATTTTATATGTACAAGAATCAATTCGTTATATATGTACTAATATATATTTTATATAATATAATATTATTTATGTATTTATTGATACCTATATGTATTATGTCTAAATAAAAACCATAATTGCAGCCACCCGTTACTTGCTTTTAAAACTATACAATCCTATAAGTTTCCAAGGTTGCCTGGAAGAAATCGCTCAAAGCGATAAGGCCGCCTTTGCACTGTCTGTAAATATTTTTTGATGTCTCTGTACTATTGGTGTGCAATAAAGAATATTTATCTTATCTTATCTTATCTTATCAATTTTCTTTGTTGATATATCAGCAATACTGTAGAATAACACTTGTTCAGTATGATGACAAGGAGGCTTAAACTGTAACAGTTTTTTTTGACGTTTTAGCTTTTATCATTCTCCTTTTTTTCTGTTTTGTTAATATACCAATGTTTTGTATAATAATAAAGCATTTAATAACTTCTTGCATCTGAACATAATAATAATAATATCTGGGACAAATCACACACGGTCATCTGGCCCCAAACTAGGATTCCCTGTATCTTGGGAACCAGAGACTGATATACATACATATATACTTTTAAATACATACATATGTAGATATAATACACCCAGACTCAGAGCAAACAATTCTGCTCATCACAGAAAAGTTTGCCCTGTGTGGGGATCGAACCCACGACTCTCGGATCAGAGGTCAGGATCGCTAACCACTTAGCCACCGAGTCAGTCAAACATTTTCAATAGAGTACCTGAACTTGTAATTACACTTTTAAGGGGATCACGGCAGCAATTGCCTTTAATAAGCCTCAATCAACGGGTCCTATATCTATTTTGATACAATCTGTATTGTGATATAATAATAATCTTAAAATAAATAAAATTACCATCACGTAACAGTATTGTTCCTTCATATTTCATAACGTTATTTTTATATCTTTCGTCAGTTGCCCGTCAAACAATATAGCTCATAAATATAGTGCCTTATTAATAATGAGACTAGTCTAGACATGTGTTATTCAGTGGTTCTCAACATTTCAAGTTGGGCCACGGAATTTTTCCTTACAATTGTTTAGGTTCTAAAAGGATTTCTTTAACATTTTTTTCTTTAAATAACTTGACCAATAAAAAAGAACTCGACTGCATAAAATGAATTCTAAGTTAATCTAAGAATCACACACAAGCAAATGAAATATAATGAGACTTCACACCCTTAAATCCATTAAGGCATTTTTGTTACAATTGGTATCAAAGAAACGGACATACATAATAAAAACCTCTACTTGGGCAGTCGGGTCAAGTCCAAAATCCATTAAGCGTACAGACCCCTTTTGAGGCATTCGAGAAATAACTAAATAAATTAAAAATATTGCCACTCCCGACGAGCAAACTAAAATAAACTAACTTAAAAACTTTTATTCCATTTTCACCAGTGGCGTGCACAGAGTTTACACATAGGGTAGGCAGAAATAAAATTTTATATAAAAATGGAAAACTTACCATTAGTGTATCATTTAACTTTAACTGGCCTTTTCAACTGGTCTCGTTACCTACGACTTTTTAAATATGTGAAACTTTAAACAAGACTCTAGGTTTTTTTCACAGAGATTGTGCTACCTATTTTAACGAGGCATTTAAAGCCAGTGTCATTCCAAACTGTTCTACTGTTAGACAATAAAATGCACGAAAAACAATGCAGTATATCCGTGTACACAATTCGCGGAGCCAGTTATTAATTAATATTAATTTATTTGAAATAAACGAAACTCTAGCACACACCTTCCTTTAGCTATTATTTGAGATTTCTCACTTCGAAAACACGCCGTCTTTTAGTTTAGCTCTAAACACACATTTCCAGCACAGTTCTCGTAGCTAAAGTTATTCATTATCCTGAATTACTCAAACATTTAGCAACAAGAAATAGCTATTTTCAATTATCAACAAATGCGCAATAAGCTAATTTATAATAATTTTCTTTCAATCTTCGTTATACTTGCAACCAGTAAACAAAGAATATGGCATTATTTTAAATATATTTTTTTTAATTATTAAAAAATACACGGTAAATTGTTAATACCAACTAAATTCTTGTTAGCACTACTTTCATATTAGACTTCTTAAAATAGCCGTGTAATCAAACAAGCAGTGCCTACAAATCACGCACACACGCGCAATTTCAGTACAAAATTATTCACATACATAAATAGCGGCTACACTGTAACCGTATAAAATACTGTACTTGTGTTTGTGAAAAAATGGCGAAAGACAGGCAGAATGTTGTCTGCTTATGACACCAGTCGGCAGCACTGTCACATAATGCGATGAGACGATTCTGTTAACCAACTTTAGTACTGCGTTTTTTCTCAAAATCGGTAGGTGGCGCTGTTTACGAGTTGAGTAGATATTGTTTTAATTAAATGGAAACGGAGGGCGTAACGGTAAATGAACGTTAAAGTATCGTGTAATATAATACGTAAGTTTTAATTTTTTTGTTTGTAAACTGGCAGATTTATCAGGGTAGGCAGTGCTTTTCTGCCTCTATGGACTGCACGCCACTGATTTTCACCAAACTTAGCTAAGAAGAAAAACTACTTTCAAGAGAAAGAAACCGCATTCAAATTGATTCACCCTATGAAAGCATGCTTCAAACACCGTTTTTTAGGTTATAAAGGTGGCATATTTTATCACTACGAGATTGAGAACCACTGACACAGACCAAACCACACAGACTAGACAGACTAAACGGTACACGAACGTATTTCCTACTTTTTGCTAGGGCACAAAGTAGGTCGACATTTTTCTAGGGAAATACTGTCTTTACCGTTTAATTTATGCCCCTTATATTCGCTAATAAATACTCTTTTAGTCAGAGATTTGTTATGACTTAAGTCTATAGTTTGACTTGTGCGTCCGCGATGTCGACGCATTAAGGATAAACCCTGTAAACCACATGGCTTTCTTTTTGCAAATTCTTAATAAACATTCCGTGACCCTTAAGGACAGTCCCAAAAACGATATCCACGCGGGTGATTCCGTAGGCAAAAATAATAAAAAAACTTGCATCGCTTTATGTTTACATAATTTCCTTTGCTCATCGTTTTTTTGAAAGTCTGACACTCTGTGGGTAAACATCATACTTGGATAGGCTCATTATCGAATCGCTCATTAGGATAGTGCAAAAACAACGTCGTTTTGTTTGTTTATAAAATATCAATTAAAGCTCCCTGGGAGTTTTAAGGTTAAAACAGTAAAATATACTGAGAAAGCAATTAATTTGTTTATTGAGAGTTCTCGCTACAAAATAATGTTTCTTAACTGGATCGTCTCTTTATCCAGCTAAACAACTTTATCTGGTTCAATTTAAAAAAAAGATAATGACTTGAATTTTCCGTGAATTTTTTTTTTCGATTCAGCAAAGTCGTAAAGTAAAAATATAAAAAAAACAGTTTCATTTGCCCTTAACCTCTTTTGTTATGGCCTGTATAAATTCTATAAACAACACAATCTCACAAAAAAAATTCGGTTTCACATTTCACAGTTCTTAATAAAAAAAATATTTGTAAAAAAATCCTTAAACGGTGAATCTCGAGCCTACCAAATCAAAATCACCCAAACACCCCCCTCCCCCCCTCAACCCCCCAGACGCACCGGCGCCGTCCAAGGCTGTCTGGCTGTCGGAAGTTTAAGGCCTTGCTTCAAGTCTGGTCACCACCGCATTAACTAACATTACACGTACGCAGAGGGTTAACTTTAGAGTACATAGTGCGTAATCTCATAATTTTTTTTTTTGTTTGTAATGCAGACAATATGGGAAGGTTAATGAACTTGATTGTAATAGGTAATACTTGACTTAATAGAAAAAATTGTTAAATATGACCGATTGAAACCATTTTATTTGTTTTTTTTTTTATGGCAGAGGTGGCAAACAAGCAGACGGATCACAAGCGATTACCGCCGCCCATGGACACCCGCAACACCAGAAGACTCACAAATGCGTTGCCGGCCTTTAATATGGGAGTACGCTGTTTTCTTGAAGGTTTGAATGTCGTATTGGTCCGGAAATACCGCAGGCGACAATACAAATTAGAATATTTTTTGCATTATGACCAGTCATATGTATAGCCATGTGCTACGGACAGTGCGATTCGCGTAGCTGAATTTTGGGCCGAGACTATATAAGCAGGTTTGTTATCGACTCGAAAAGAAGAAGAAGATGACCAGTTCGAAAACATTTTCGGTGTGACGAGTAGTTGCTGAAATCGAAAGGAGACGTTACACGGGATCATGGAGCTTGGGCCTGGTCTGTATAAGTACGAAACACCATAGATAGATCATTAGAAACATAGTATTTTCTAATTGTATATTTCCTTTGATTTGCGGATCTGGTGTTGCGGGTGTCTATGGGCGGCGGTAATAGCTTACCATCAGGTGATCCGTCTGCTCGTTTGTCACCTCTGCCATAAAAATAAAAAAAATACGTTCGTTGCGAGGTACCTCTTGATTCTCAATCTTTCTTGATTGTTCAAATCACCCAACATGGCGAAGCGAGCCCATAAAAATGTAAATTTTGACCATTTTAGGTACGTTCAGAAACTAGATTTTGTACATACCTTAATCGAAATTAATAATTTTGTTGTTCGACAAGTAACTCGGAAGACCGGCTGTTATGCATGTGAAAGAGGCAAAGGCTTTTTTCTTTGATCGAATTGCTTGCTTGGAGAAAGTTTTTCAGTTTATGATTAGTTTTTAACATATAAAACTTTACCCCGTATAATGACTGTCAAACAAAACCAATGGTGTCCTGAGATTGGGGGTGTGTATCTTTTGTGATGCGTTTTTATCCACTGTTGTTAAGGCCTTGGCACCATCTCACCTGATGGTAATTGATGATGACGTCGAAGTTAAAGCGGGCTAATTAAAAATCACAGTGTAATGGGAAACTCGCTATCTTATCACCATGCTGGAACACATCAATGCTATTAAATTTGATGTCTGTCGGCGAGACTTAGATGATATTGGTAAACAAACAGCAAAATGTTTCATTTTTATTTTGAATCGAATCTTGACATTCGATATGCGATCTAGAAGACAAACAGGCTGATAAAAAAAATCGGACAATATTTTAACAAACTGAACAACTTCCCCATGAAACTCATACTCAAAAAGCAAAAAAAAAAATCATACAAATTCGTCAGCTGGTTGATGAACTTTGTATGGGAAATCCATTTTTTTTTCTTTTTGACCATGAGTTTTTGGGAAAAGATGCTCAGTTTGATCAGTAGAAGCTAGTGTTAATATATTGCCAGACATTTTTATCACCTGTATACTTAGCATGGCTTTTTAGGCCTTTATGCATATTAGACTTAGAGAGCCTCCATTTTTGTATCGTAGGTTATCAAAATAAAAAAAATGCATAGTTTTTATGCACTGTTAACTAGGTACTTTGGAATTTTCAAGTTAAAGACATCTTCAACCTTTTTTTATCTACAGTACTTAACAGTACTGTAGACAGACATTCAGGACTGGCGGCAAGATTTAGATAACTGGTGGTAATTAATTAGTTTGGTCCAGAGGTCTGTAAAGTTAAACCAATGTAAAGCGAGTGGAGAAGGTACTAAGCCACGAAGCGAAGGAGGATAAAAAGCTTTCGAGAGCTTTCTGAATGTTTAGATTCTAAGTACCATCTGTACCTATCTACTCTTTGTCCACGGGAGCGGGGCTAGCGGGAATCGCCGATCAAACGAGGAAATGGATCGTTCCATAGAGCCCATAGGCAGTTTTCTTGATGCGATCGAGTTTTTCGTTCGAGTATGTAGATTTTAGGATTGAGTCGGGAACAAAAATAGGTGAGAAGTTTTCGGCGTTTCGAGATGTTTATCGACTAACTCGTAATTAGGTGAAGGAGAAAACTATAGGTAAAAATGCAACAACATTCTGTATTGTATTGTAAGTACGTTTGAGATTTTAAGGGGGTTACTCAGAATCAAGTATATATAGAATACTGGAAAAATATTGAAAAAATCCGATCTGCAACTTTTTTTTTAAGTTCCCATACGTAATCTGAATTCTGTTGAATAGTGAATCAAAAATTTGTATGGAAAACAGAAAAAATAGTTTTGGATCGGATTTTTTAATATTTTTCCTGTATTCTATATTTGATTTTGACTTTTTGAGTAACCCCTTAAAATCTCAAACGCGCTTTTTAACACCCCGTATAGTTGTTTTTGTTTTGATTACGAATGGACAACATTTTTACAACCAGTTTTCAGGAGTATTTTATGTAAAAGGTTAAAAGAACAAAAAAACAAACTCACTTTTGCTTTTTTTTTTTTGCTATTTATAGTATCTACTCGTATTTTATAAATTTGTATTGGTTTGTATTTATACTATGGATCTTTGTTACCTGATTTAAATAAATAAATTTATAATACCTAGTATGGTATAGTGTATAGCATAGTGTAGTGTAGTATACTGTAGTATATAGGGTCCTTTTAAAATACCTGTTTTTGTACAGTGGCCTTGATCCGCCAATTTTGTATGGAAAATCCAAAAATATTTTTGTGAATTGAGTATGGGTTCCTTGGGGAAAGTTGTTCAGTTTCATGAATAGAAGTCACTGTTAATTTCTTTCAGGTATTTTCGAAGGACTATGATAATGTGGGTGTTTTTGCCTATTCTACTTTAAAAAAACCTATAAAATTGGGATAACCAACTATCGAAAATTATTTTAATTAGGTATGACTGGTTTTATTAATGTAGGTCAACTATGATTGAGGTTATTGGATAATAAAATAAGTTTGAAGTCCTCGTAAGCGTGTATCTGTCTATAACATCTAAGCTCTCCAAATGGATGGATTGTGGAGTGCCACTAATTCACAATTTATAAATATTTTGCAGTCTGGTTTAATGAACAGAAGTGTTAGTGGCCAACCCTAGTATCAGAAGTTTTCAAGCCGCTTGTAGCATGAACTAGCGACTGCCGTTTACTGATAACAACTGACACCAACGACTTATCGTGATTTGCGAAGCGCAGAAACGGTTTAAATAAATAATACTATTAGCAGTCAAACCCCTCCAGGTAATAACCGTGTCAATAATCAGTAAACGATCAAGCAAGTTAAACTGAACTACGACCGTTTTTGCCAAGATATCCACAATAATAACACATGAAATGAAAAGAAAATATTTTATTCCAAGTAGGTAGCAGTGTACACTTTTCGAACGTCATTCTTCTATCTACCTAATACGAGGTTCCTACCACTCGGAACTTGTATACCTACCTGCCGTTTCGGGAAGTGTTTGCGGAGTTAGAAGCAACGATGGGTCCAAAGAAACTCCCTCCTACACATTTTTTGAAAAAGTCTTATAAGATATTCTATTACATCTTAATGCTAGGTCAAGACATGATTTATATAATATCATGTCTGTAAAAAAAGAAAGAAAGGATTCAAAAGAGATAAAAGTAATTTGTAGCTAAAGACTAACGATTACAAAAAACAATTACAAGTGCAGGCCAGTTCACACGGACAGCACCCGATCACGAGTATAACGCGAGAGTCAGCCATCGCTCCCCTCAACCATATTTAAGGGAAGGGAACAACTGGGAAACTTTCTGGGGATATTTTCCCCAAACATCAATGTTAATAGCATTGATGTGTTTCCGCATGAAGATAAGATAACAGCCACTTGGTAATCTCGCTTACATATTTCGGTATCGTCGTCACTTACTATCAGGTGAGATAATGCCAAGGGCTTACCAATTGCGGATTAAAAAAAATGGATAAGACAGAGGGACCGTGGGAGTGCCATGCTTCGGCATGAATGGGCCGGCTCAACCGGAGTGATACCACGGCCTCACAGAAAACTGGCGTGAAGCAACGCTTGCGTTGCAACTTCTGACACTGGGGTTGGCCACTAGACCCACAACCTCCACCAATTCGGATTTGGCCCCCGTGTGTGGAGAATGTCCTAACCTTCCCGATGTATGAGAAGAGACCCTGTCCCTGCAGTGGGGACGATATGGGTTATTAGCAGAGGAACGGACGGACGGTTAATTTTATTAACCTAATTACCAACAAATATTATTTTTTTAGTATATCCTTTTACTTATACCGCAGTCCCTCAAGACTAAAGTCCTTGACCAGTGTGTGTTGCCAGTGATGACATATGGATCCGAGACATGGTCGCTTACTATGGGCCTTATAAGAAGGCTCAAAGTCACCCAAAGGGCGATGGAGCGTGCTATGCTTGGTGTTTCCCTACGTGATCGAATCAGAAATGAGGAGATACGTAGGAGAACTAAAGTTACCGACATAGCTCTCAGAATCGCTAGACTTAAGTGGCAGTGGGCAGGGCACATAGCTCGTAGAACAGATGGCCGTTGGGGCAGTAAAGTTCTCGAATGGCGACCGCGCACCGGAAGGCGCAGTGTGGGCAGGCCCCCGACTCGGTGGACCGACGACCTGGTAAAGGTTGCAGGAAGCCGCTGGAGCCGCTGGTGCGAGCCGCACAGGACCGGTCGGTGTGGAAATCCTTGGGGGAGGCCTTTGTCCAGCAGTGGACGTCTTTCGGCTGATAGATAGATAGATAGATCCTTTTACTTTATTACATTTCTTAATACATATAATAGTATAAATGAATATAAGCTGAAGTTATCAGACTTGTTTATCCGAGTTATGTAACAACATGTAAGACTTTTATTTGAAAAAAATATGTTGGAGGGGGAAGTTTATGGACCCGACGTTTCTTTTTAACCGACTTCAAAAAAAAGGAGGAGGTTCTCAATTCGTCAGAAGCTTTTTTTTTATGTATGTTCACCGATTACTCGAAGACGCCTGAACCGATTTGGAAAATATTTTTTTTTGTTTAAAAGGGTATACTTTACAGGTGGTCCCATATAAATTTTATCGAAATCGATTCAGCGGTTTTTGAGAAAATCAACAAAACCATAGCAAAATTGGAGTTGTTGCGATTGAAGTCGGTTGTTTTTAACGTATTCAGCGTGGTCAATTATCTCTCCATAAACTATTCCCAAAACTTTAAGTAATGAGTAACAAGTGGTGGGAGCTTTGTATTAGGTCGTTTAAAATATCACTTTCGAAAAGTGTACAGTGCTACCTACTTCGAATAAATATTTTTGATTTTGATATTATTTTGGACAAACCGACGTCGTAGGTATACTAAGTACCTTGGTTACGGATTTACAATTTCCAAAAAAAAATTAAATGTTTACGAATATAGGCTTACCTTGGCTTCTTTTTGGGGTATATTGACTAACCTATCATCAAATATTGAATCGTACTAAATGGTACGATACACAACTTGGCTTTATGTATGTTTACTGTTAAATGGATCCGATTTTAGTACCAGTTAAAGTAATCTATAGTTCATTCCAATCAATAAAAAGCAAATGGTAAACAAACGTAGTATGCAGATGACATTGACATGTGTCAGTTCCATAGTAAGTTTATTTACCTTTTGCTTTTTTTTTGATTGGAATGAAGTATAGATAGACATTAGATGATACCTATAAAAGTTTTATTTATGTAAACAGTATTTTTTTTTTACCATTTTAACAGAAACATACAAAAAATAATAATTAAGAAAGCTACAAAAAACCACTAAGGTTTAACCATGTGCAAGGTATAATGAGTCGTTAAGCGTCGAAGTTAATAATTAAAAAAGTACTTTTTATAACATATAATCGAATAGGTACACAAAATACTTTTTTTAAATTTACATTTAATATTATTGGGCGTCAAACATCTAATCTGTGGTCAAACTGTTGCAAAACTCAGTCGGTAGACTGTCGATGAGCAGAGGGATTATGTGACCAGTTGTTCGCTCGCCATACAAATTGTTAGCGCGCTGCGTACGAAGCCGATTCAGCGAAACAGCTCGAGTGCATACAGGTGTTCAATTACAGTTGTCATGGAATCAGTTGGAGGGAGTTTCTTTAGGGCCCGCCGTTTCTTCTCACTCCGCAAACACTTCCCGAAACGGTGGGTATACGAGTTGCGAATGGTAGGAACCTCGTATTAGGTAGATATGACCACGCTGAATACGTTAAAAACAACCGACTTCAATCGCAACAACTCCAATTTTGCTATGTTTTTGTTGATCTTCTCAAAAACCGCTGAATCGATTTCGATAAAATTTATATGGGACCACCTGTGAAGTGCTACATACTTCGAATAAAATACCTATTTTCATTTCATTTCATTAAAAATGCTATTTGAATAGAAAGTAACTAACTTGGTTATAAACGGGTAGAACATTACAGTCGTAACTATGTTCGATTAACTTGGTGCCTCCAACCTCCTGATCAATTCGCCAAAGGTTATTTGGAAGAAATCGCTCAAAGCGATAAGACCGCCTTTGAATGTCAATAATCTTAAATATTTTTTGTGTGTTTCATTGTTATCTTTATTTTTGGTGTGCAATAAAGTATATTTATCTTATCTTATCAATTCTCATAATAGAGGAAATCCAAGTGAGGAGCGGGTGACTATTGTGAGTATTTACATATACAATAGGTCATTTAAATAAGATTTACTAAACATATTATGCGGTATGTGACGTCACGAAGATGCTGAGGATGACGATCCACGAGGCATCGAATTTGGCGATGAACCGTGAGGCTTGGCGCAACAATATTCGGGAAAAGACAAATTGAAGGGGTCACGATCCTCAGCACTGAGGGACCGACTAAGGAGTAGGAGGACGACTTCATAGTCTTTGACGAAGTTATTTGTAATTCTAATAAGATACCTATAAAATGTTAAAATGGATTAAATCATCAGTCGATAATCGCTATTTCAGGATAAATATTAGTATTATTTATTGAATAATATTTTAAAATTTATATTTAATACTATAAAATATCCCATCTGAAAGTTCTTTTAACAAAGTTTTAGATTTTTTACAGACAAAGTTAAATGCAAAGCAAGCTCTAAAGATCTGAACGGTTCAGATTTCATCTCAGCGATTTCTGATTCAAATTTACGGCGGGAATAAAACTTGTCTTATGTTATGACTTATGACAGATTTAAATGTATTACAAGTAGCCGAATTGCCTAGAGTGAATAAGTTAGTATTTTTTTTTATTCTTCTTAAAAACTTATCTATCAGATTTTGAATACGATTTTTAGTTTTATCTGAAAGTAAATCGTAAATAGAAATCATATTTTCTTTATTAAAAATCAAGAAAAGTCGCTTATATTTTATTAATTTATATTTATTACATATATTTTCTTACATGAAACATGAACATGATTTTGGATAATAATTTATTTGACCATAGTATTAGTATATTACAGTTTTGATTTACTAGATAATGGCTTATAAAATATAGTGGAAACATCGACTTTGAGTGGAAAATTGTCTCACAACTGCAGCGCAAACTAAGTAAAAAAAAACTTGTGTTATGGGCTACAACCTCACCTTTACCCCTGGACCATTCAGCCTTTACATTATAAAAGTGGTATCTTAGCTGTTTTCAACCGACTTCAAAAAAAGGAGGAGGTTCTCAATTCGTCGGAATCTTTTTTTTTTTTTTTATGTATGTTCACCGATTACTCGAAGACGCCTGAACCGATTTCGAAAATTCTTTTTTTGTTTGAAAGGGTTATACTTCACAGGTGGTCCCATATAAATTTTATCGAAATTCATTCAGCGGTTTTTGAGAAAATGAACAAAAACATTGCAAAATTGGAGTTGTTGCGATTGAAGTCGGTTGTTTTTAACGTATTCAGCGTGGTCAATTATACTATGTAATTTTTTTGTTTGTGCATTCCTCCCAACCGTTTGCAGTCACTTCGAATCCTTTACTTGGTAGTGCTAAAGAGGAGTAATATAGTCAATTGAATTATTTTAAATTTAAATCTCCGTAGCTAGTGAGAATGTAATGTATTTAGTGGTTAGCTTTCAGCTTATCGCAATGAAAACGTATGAAATTAAACTACTTTCTTCAAGAAATAATTAACACTCGACCGAATTGACAGGTCACCTGATAGATTTTTTAGAGAATCTATATCCGTTCCGTTCCGTTCCGGTGGCGCACTGACCAGAAGTTCTTCTGTAAGGGCATTGATATTAGCGCATACAAGAGGACCGTCCAGGTTGGGCCACCCGGTCATATGAGCGTGGCCCCCGTAATGGTGGCTGGCATGCGACGATGTTCTGAGGTGGTAACAGTTTGCTGCCTCAGATTCCCGTTGTCGCCTACTAGTCACGTCCAGCGGTGGCCACACTGTAAAGATCTGTGATGGGCCGATCTGGGATGGATGATCGACCGTTATGCGGCTAATATCTACCCAAGACACCAGTGGCCACGTAGATGCGATCAGGAATGTAGGGCGTTCGCAGTCGGGATAGGAGAGACAGGAAGTTGAACCGACAAGTATTCTAGCAACGAGCCAGCATATTAGGATGATAGATACTATACTTGGTGTGTAATAAATACAGGGGGGGAGTTAGACTGCATTATTTTCAGTTGTATTGAGAGATAGTTCTTCGTTTTCCTTTGATTCTGGTCTTGCATCCGTGTCAGTCCAATATTCGCTTGTCCTATTATGGTGTCTGATTGTAACTTATAAATAAAAATGAAATATTGTTCTCTGGTTCACTTGAGAACGGTCGGCTTTTAGCCTTTTAACCCATTTAGCTTGTTCTTTGTTTTAAAATGTTCTTAAAAGTCCGAAATAGGTTTTTATGAAAGAACAATTGGAAATGTTTCCCGGAAATATGTTTACACTGCGCACCTTCAGTGGTCGAGAAAATACCACTAACAGTGAAACCCATCTAGGTTATGACTCTATCTGTAGTCATTTAACCTACATTATCGACGTGACCACGCAAGCCTCACTGAGCCACAACCGCTTCATAGATATTTAAACATATTCCCATCGATTTAGACCGTGTCACATCCCTTTGTGAACTGACCTTTATATTTATAACCGCGTTAAGGAAAACAAGTGCAACACCAGGCAAATGCCATCTATTTCTTAGCACAATTGAAATGTGCCACACGATAAGAAGGAGAAGGAGGAAAAGAAATATCGTACATAATAGTATCCCAACAAAAACATTCTGTAAAAACTAAGCGATAAGTCGGCTTCAAAAAGTAGTGAAATCTGATGAAGAGCTAAGAGTAAGGGATTATTATACAGGGATATTATTAAAACTAAAAAACGTTTACTTAGGTTATCTTTATTTTATCTGACAGATCTAAGGCTAAGCTATCTTCCATGTCACTCTGACCTGGTATTTTTGGGACACCCTGTATTTAAGAGAGAAACAATTTTTGACTAAACAACCGGTCTTATTTTGTATTAAGTAATAATTCATCTGGCGTTTACAAGTTTCATATTGTAAGATGAACTGAACCTAAAACTGTTTATCCATAAAAAATATCAGAGATAACTATTTAAATTAGTAGGCTTGTTATTACGGGGGGGTTGAAAGTGCCCCAGTCTTATGTTATATTAAATAATAATTCACGTTTACTAATTTCATATTGTAAGATTAACTGCACCTAAAACTATTTATTCATTAAAGAATATCAGAGGTGCTTATCTTAAAATAGTAGACTTGAGACTCTATGCCCTGAGTTGCTTCGAGAAAAGGATGTACCGGTCGCGCTACCTTGGCCTGGGTACACCACCGCGTCCCCAGATTTTTTTACTACCCTTGACCTGGGTACACCACCGCGTCCCCAGATTTTACTACCAACAGATACAATTCTACAAGTAATCATGTTACATCAATGTGTAGCTGTTACACAGCCTACCAATGGCCGACCTTTACCAAATTGAGTGAGTTACTTTTATTCCACTATTAAATAACGTTTCCCAACGTCATATCAGATCACGCAGCCGTCTTACACTCTACCCTCACAAAAAATAAGGCCGCAAAATATACAGAAACTCCATATTATTTGCGGCTTTCTTTCTTGTGAAAGCATCGTTGGTCCCCGATTTTTTTTTACGACCCGAACCGACTGCCTTTTACGACGGATCGGGTTTACGATTTTTTTATATGACTCCGACTATGATGGAGCTTATAACAACATTGTTATGGCGTTACGTTCACTGATTATGTGGAATTCTGTTTAAGTTTCTTCCGATGTTGGTTTTTTTTTATTGTAAGGGAAGTCTTCGCAAACACTTCCCGAAACGTTGAGTGTACAAGTCCCGCGTGGTAGGGACTTTGTACTAGGTAGAAAAAAATATTGACGATTTAAAAGCATGTGTAAAGCATCTACTTAAATAAAAAACATTTTGAGTTTGAGTTTTGAGTTTGAGTTTGAGTGAGGGTTTATCGTTGTTTCTGTGTTGCCAAATAAGTATATTTTTTGAGCTGTAACTGGTAAGCTCTTGGCATCATCTCACCTGGTATGTAAATGACGAGAATGCCGAAGGTAGAAGCGAGCTTACCAAGATTCCCCAATGGGGAACTGGCTATCTTATCTCCATGCCGCAACACATCAATGCTGTTAACATTGATGTTTGGCGGCAAGACTTAGATAATATGGTGGTAGCTAGCCAGGCGAGCTCAGATGCCCTACAACCAGCCAAACCGAGTCCTACAAAGTTTACCCGCCGGGAATCGAACCCGCGACCTGCTGATATGAAACGAGCGGACTAGCCACTACACAACGGAGTTAAAACGCCTCAGACGATCTTGACGAAATTTGGCATGCGCTTAACCTGTGAAATGGAAAAGGATAGAGGAAGATAATGTTATATCCACATTCTTCAATCGTTTCCGTGGGATATGGAGCCATGAGCAAAGAAATCTATTAATATATAGGGTGACTTTAAATTAGTTCTTGATACGAAAGGCCATGCATGTGCTCATGATAACAAACAACTTTCCCTATGGAACCCATGGTCAAAACGCAAAAAAAATTTTGGATTCTTCATATTAATTTGGCCGGTCAGTTGCTCGATTTGTATGGACGGTCCAAAAATTTTTTTGCGATTTGACTATGGGTTCCTTAGAGAAAGTTGTTTGTTATCATGAGCACATGCATGGCCTTTCGTATCAAGAACTAATTTTAAGTCACCCTATATGTACGTCTGTTTGTATCATTTCGAGTTTCAAAATTATTATTTTTTTCTAATAAGTTAATATTATCGTTAACAACAAATTACGACCCTACGGGGCACGCGTCGGTACCATACTTCGAGAAAGTAAGTTCTTACTTCACAAATGGTGGGGGGGGGATCCGGATTGACTGAGGATGTTTTTTCCTAATAATTTTTTTTCATGGACACATTATTTCGGTAAGGTTATGCCAAGGGGCTTACTATTACTAATCGTGAATTCAAAAAAATGCACTCTCAGCTTTAAAAAAAATACGTGGTCGCTGCGATATTGTGACAGTATGTAAAAAAAATATACTAATAATATTACATTCATCTAAAAAATAATGGTAATGGCAACTTTTTAGGTAAAAGCTAAAATATTTTAAAAGTAAAAAAACTTTTAAATGAGCGATTTCCTCTACTACGGAAACGCTACGAAGTTGCTATTATACGTAACTCATAGCAAGTTATGGTGAACAGTGATTATTTTTTTTTACTTATTTTACAGTGTGCAAAAACCAATGACTGTAGGATCTACACTGAACAACCTTTGCTCGAGGACTTTGCTTAATTCATTAGAAAAAAATGGAAATCTTAAGTTTCCAATTTTTTTTTTTTTTTTATAGAAAAGGAAGCAAAAAAAATAAATGAAGGCGCTATAGTTTGACTAAGGTTTAATATGTTTTTTGGACTACACAAAAGTTTTTATTAATTTAGAAAACAAACGTTTCTAGTTGCCCCGTGTGGTAGGAATTTTGTACTCGATAGAAAAAATATGACGATTTAAAAGACTGCATCTACTTAATACTAAATCTACTTAAATACAAAAATGGCAAAACAGATGATCAATTTGTATGAAATGTCCAATTTTTTTTTTTGTGATTTGAGCAAAGTCTTAGAATAAAAGTTGTACAGTACGATGAGTAGAATCCTCAGTTAACGGGTCCTACACCAATTTTGTTACACCCTGTATAAGCCCACTAAAAACCTTAGCATTTTAAAACTTTTCTAATTTGTGGCAAAATAAATTGTCATTTTAATACAAGGAAATAGTAAAACTTAACTTCCACCGCATTCCAAACCTTGACCAGAAAGTGTTTTATGTTTTTTCTTGCCAAAATATGAATATGTATTGGCATGGAGTTCTCATAAACCTAAAAAGTATGTGCCAAATTTTCCCTTATGCGGCCTCAATTGTGCTTCATTGGGAATAAGTAAAAACGTAGCTAGTAGAGCGCTGACTTTGCCCGTATACAGTTTAAACACAATATTTTGTTAACAACCCATATCGTCCCCACTGCAGGGGCACAGGTCTCTTCCCATACTTCGGGAAAGTTAGGCCATACTCCACACACGGAGGCCAAGTCCGGATTGGTGGAGGTTGTGGGGCTAGTGGCCAACCCCAGTAGTGTCAGAAGTTTTTCAAGCCACCTATAAGGCCTCCGACATGGCTTAACGACTGCCATATTGTAATAGCAGCCGGCACCATCGAATTAAAGTGCCTTGCAAAGCACGGAATCGGTCGAGATAAATGCCACCAACAGCTAAACCCATCCATATTATGACCGTGTCCGCAATCAGCTAACCTACGCGACCCCGCAAGCCACGCTGAGCCACGACCGCTTGAAAATTAATAAATACATAGTGTTGTTGTTCCCGTAAAATGTTTTTGGACCTAAAACAGCCCTACGGATATTCCCACAAGGACCTCATTAAGCGTTTCGAAATATATGATTTAGGCCGAATAATAAATCCGAACTCACTTTGCAACAAAGTTTAAGCCAAATCGGTCAAAGTAATGTCTCAACTCGTTGAAAAATAAACCAGGGCTGGGAGTGGTACACCAGTGTACTGAGTAGGGTGGGGGAACGGGTTCGGATACACTTTCGGACATGGTTGCTGTATGTGAATGTTGTTCCTTTTAGTTCGATATAGATACATAATTTTAATAACTAATTTATACCTGGCTGTATAGTATTGACTTTTGTACACTTACTTTCCTCGTCTGTTTGTTTTTTCCACCATCAATACACTAAATCAAAATAATGTATCTGTTATTTTTACGATTAGTCGATAAGCTTCAGGTCTTTTCGCCTGTTCGTTAAAAACCCATATACAAACATACACACACACACACACACAAAAATAATTAAACAGGATGTTCTAGTTATAAAACTTAGCAACGTTTCCTACGGGGCCTAGGTATATTGAATTCGCAAAAGAATTTTGGACTTTTCATACAAATTGATCGGCAATCATTAAAATTTTTTGAGAGTAGTATTTTTATACTCTGTATCAACCCCACATCTGAGGCATAAGTAATAACCGGGACAAATCACACACGGTCATCTGGCCCCAAACTAGGATTCCCTGTACTATGGGAACCAGAGACTGATATACATACACATATACATTTAAATACATACATATATATAGATAAAACACACCCAGATATAGAGCAAACAAATCTGCTCATGACAGAAATGTTTGCCCTGAGTGGGGATCGAACCCACGACTCTCGGATCAGTAGTCAGGAGCGCTAACCACTGAGCCACCGAGTCAGTCTGTTCATTTACCTCGAGAAGGTCCGGATTAGTGGAGGTTGTGGAGTGTCAGAAGTTTTCAAACCACCTATTAAGCCTCTGAAATTGTCTTAATGATTGCCGTTTAGTGATAAGATAACAATGGCGGCAATGATAATAGGATTTTTACGTACGTTTTTTTTTGCAATTTTTGTCAAGTCGCAAAAAAAGTCTGTGTTGCATTCGTCAATAAAGAAAATAATTTTGTACTTTTTATTAATAAAATAAAAGATAGGATTCAGAACAAAACACAAATGTGATTCTGCAAATTTGATACAGCAATTTAGTAAATAATTATTTTTTGATGCAGTGACCCTATTTCTTTGTGACCAATATTTTGGATATACAACAATGTTGCTTATGGATAACCGATATCAAAACATCCTTACTGTTACGCTTGCCAAGGGGCCGGGGCCGGGGGGGGGGGGGGGGGGGGAGACGACACCCATCCTTGGGGCGACACCCCCCATCCTAGGGTTGAGAGACTTTATAGTAAGCAAGGGTATTGAATTGTACTTACTTTACGATACTGACCTTTTGGTTCTTGGATTTTTTATTGAATCGAAGACATGATATAGAAAATAGGAAAATGTAAAGTTAGTTTTTAATTCAGTAGAAGATAGTAATTTTGATAGTTTTGTTTACTAAAATTATTGCCTCTAAAATGGAAATTTAGATTTAAGAATAAGTTTGATAACTATCTTAACTTTCGAAATATTGAGAGGAAGTTAATTGACCGTAGTTATTCATTATCCCTTACTTACTTTAAATCAGTTGGATCGTTATGGCATAACTACGGCCAATTTTAATATAAGTAATGACTTTATACTAGGTAGATAAAAAAAAACACGATTTGAAAGAACGAGTAAAGCATCTACTTACAAACATTTTGAGTTTGTTTGAGTTAAGGACTACTTACAACTCAAGTTAAATCTTCGCTTAAACTAAGTACTGCTGTATACACTTAGTGTAACATTATCTGTTTAATTATCTGTGGTAATTAAACAGATAATGTGTAAATAATATTGAAGTTGCTGATTCGAGACTGAGTAATGTAAATAAGTCGTTCATGGGCCAGTGTATATAATTCCACAATAAAATACCTGAAAATGTAATTAGTTTATCCGAAAATAAGTTTAAGACTTATGTAAAGAAACGCCTGTGTTCAAGAGGATATTATAAAATCCAAGACTATGTTATTGACAATGATGTATGGACATGTATAGATCCTCCAGCTAATAGCTTTAGTAATGACATCTATTGTAACAGATATTAAGTATTTATTTCAAAAAATGTGTTGGGGCGAGTTTCTTTTGGGCTTGACGTTTCTTCTCGCTCCGCTAACACTTCCCGAAACGTTGAGTGTACAAGTTCCGAGTGGTAGGAACTTTGTACTAGGTAGAAAAAAAACCGGCCAAGTGCGAGTCGGACTCGCGCACCGAGGGTTCCGTATAAATTCATAATCACACATGTCTTGAACTCTATATTTTTTATATTTGAGTTGATTGATGAAAGGTAATTTGAGGTTTACGATTTATGACGTATTAAAAAGCTACTTACTAGATCTTGTTCAAACCAATTTTCGGTGGAAGTTTGCATGGTAATGTATATCATATATTTTTTCTAGTTTTATCATTCTCTTATTTTAGAAGTTACAGGGGGGGGGGGACACATTTTACCAATTTGGATGTGTCTCTCGCGCAAACTATTCGGTTTAGAAAAAAATGATATTAGAAATCTCAATATCATTTTTAAAGACCTATCCATAGATACCCCACACGTATAGGTTTGATGAAAAAAAAATTTTTGAGTTTCAGTTCTTAGTATGGGGAACCCCAAAATGTATTGTTTTTTTTCTATTTTTGTGTGAAAATCTTAATGCGGTTCACAGAATACATTTATTACCAAGTTTCAACAGTATAGTTCTTATAGTTTCGGAAAAATTTGCTGTGACATACGGACGGACAGACAGACAGACAGACAGACAGACAGACAGACAGACAGACAGACATGACGAATCCATAAGGGTTCCGTTTTTTGCCATTTGGCTACGGAACACTAAAAAGACGATTTAAAAATATGCGTACAGTATCTACTTAAATAAAAAATATTTTAAATTTTGTTAACAGGACTGAATATTTCAGAAAATATTTTAATATTTATAGGTATTTCACTTTTAAAATTAATATTGTTTTGTTAGAGGACTGAATATTTCAGAAAATATTTTAATATTTATATTTCACTTTTAAAATTATTATTATAGCTCAGAATATACTTTACCAAGAATGGTAAAGTATATTCTGAGCTACAAATATTGCCAAAGAAAATTAAGTATATTTGGAATTCAATTATTTGTCCTAACTGGTAGAAGTTGTGAAGGTAGTTACGAACCACAGTGTCAGAAGATTGGCTTCCGCATGTGGAGTATGGCCTAATCTTTCCGAGGTATAGGAAGAGATCCGTGTCCTAACAATGGTGAAGACAATATGGTCTGTTAACGAGTACAACGAGTCATTTGTCAAATATTGATCTGTTTCAACTATTTTGAATTTATACAAGTTGATCAGTTCATCATTAAACTTTGTATTTGCTATTCATTGGTTGGATTTTTCGCAAATTGGTGCTCCTTGGACAAAGTTATTTAGTTTTCGGCGTAGCTACGTTAAAAATATCATAGTCTTAGCTGATTTTTCTAGACCTTATTATAAGGTAATACACCATAGAATAGTAAGGAAAAAAACAGGTTCCTCTATTGTATTTATTTGTGGTTGGAGGATGGTTTTAATTACAGCAGTAGTGAGGGTATCCCAAAGCAAAGAACTTTTGCTTATCTGAGACGATACTTGGCGAAAATGACACTTTTGGCATGTAGATGACAAACCCAGTAATTGCACTTTTGCTCAGCATACAGGGTGATAAAAATATGTGGCAATATTTTAACTGTGGCTTCTACTAATCAAACTGAACAACTTTCCCCAAGAAACTCATATTCAAAAAGCAAAAAAAATTTGGACTCTTCATACAAATCCGTCAGCTGATTGATGAACTTTGTATGGGAAATCCATTTTTTTTTGCTTTTTCGACCATGACATTCTTGGGGAAAGTTGTTCAGTTTGATGAGTAGAAGCCACTATTAAACTATTGCCAGACATTTTATAATCATCCGGTATAACTGACGTTTCACTACTAGATACAGGCACTTCTTAACCTGCATGGGTTTAGCAATTATTTACCTTAACCGTTACCGTATTTTGCAAATCGCACTAACCTCGTTGGTCTCATTTGCTGTCACTAGATGGCAATCGTTAAGCCGTTTCAGAGTGGCTTAGAGGCCATGGCTCGAAAAATTTTGACCGTGAGATAGCAAATCTCACTGTTCCTAACCCAAGAACCTCCACTAATTCGAACTTTGTCTCGCGTTTGGAACATGATCTAAAATTGCCGATTATATGGTAAGATCTCGTGATTTGGCAGTAGGGATGCTATGTACTGATAAAGAAAGCTAGAGCCATAATAATATCTGGAACAAATCACACACGGTCATTCGACCCCAAAGTAGAATTTCCCGCTATAGGGCACCGGAGACTGATATACACACACATACATACATATATATATATATATATATATAATATATATATAAATACTCCCAAGCACAGAGCAAAGAAATCTTCTCATCACAGAAATGTGTAAGTACCCTGGGTGGGAATCAAACCCACGACCCTCAGATAAGTAGTCAGGAGCGCTAACCACTGAGCCACCGTGTCCGTTAAGATAAATTGTAAAGGGTGGATAACCATCAGAGACAAGTAGACAACCCTAGCACAGATCACAGTCACACCACGCACAAACTATGCAATTGCATTGCACAGCGTTATAGCGCATTTAATGGCCGCATAGCAACGTACCTAGTTTTAGTCACTGCGCATTGTTAGTACAGCGCAAGGGTGGTTTGATAACAGTGTTATTTGGATAGCGTAACGAAAAATATATCTTGGTCTCGTTTTCTAGCTAACAGTGAAAGTGACGCAGATAGATCAACTTTTCTTAGTAACCTTTTATAATTCTCGCTATTTGGTATTCATTCTCTCAATACAATAATTTAATAAAATATGATATTTAAGTAGCTACGTCATACTTTGTAATTAATTGGTTTGAATCATTTCATAAGATAATTTAATGTAAGAGAAGTAATACTGTAAATTATGCTGAAAAAAAAAAAAAGAAATAAAAATGTTTTTAGAAATGTTTAAAGGGAGTGCTAAGAAGGGGTTTTTCATAAAAATAAATAATTTTATTAAAAAGGGGTGAAACAGCCAAACCACCGCTCCCGACTGGTGGTCCCACCGCATTGACCCACTGGTGGGTCGACGAGTAATTGACTGTTTACTCGTGGTCCCACCGATTCACTCTTTCTACAACGACCAGGATTTCTTGCGCTGTCCAAAAGCTCATACGAAAAATGTTTTCAATGGGTTTACATTCAAAATATACTTACAAAAGACGCCGGTTGCTCACTAGTATCAAAACAGAATATTCCAATTCAGATTTTTTTTAATTATCTCTATAATTCATACATATGCAGATATTTTAGATATTCATTGGCTACTTACTACATAAGATACTAAACAACATTCCCCATAGAAAAAAGTCAGATGGGAAATAATTTTTGGACTTCTAAAGTTACTCTTTTGTCAATAAGTATTTGATCAATTTTTCATACTTTTTTAAGGAGTAGTCATTTTTTTTTAATTTCTTGTATATATGTATAGGTTACTTCGGAGAATTTGTCAGGAGGGTGTTCAGTTTCAGGAGTAACAACCTTTTGCTGGTTAGTTTATTTTGTATGTCCGCTCGGTTTTCAAAAATTATGAAATTAGGGAATTCCACTGTGTAGCCAGATGACCATAGTGTGATTTGTCACAGAATATTATTATACTGTAAATAACGTACAAGCATGTATCTACAGTGACTACCAGATAACGCCAAAATAACTATTGTTGTAGTAACAGTTATATTCGAACAGCTATTACGAGCTTTGGTTTAACGACCCATGTGAGATACGAGTGTCCCGATATTCACAAACAACATAGATTTGTCGGTTTGCTTATACAGGGTGTAACAGAATTGTGTGACAATACTTCAAGGTTGGCTTTTACCCATCAAACTGAACAACTTTTGTTCTACAACTTTGTTCAAATCGCGGGGATCGAACCCACGACTCTCGGATCAGTGGTCAGGAGCGCTAACCACTTAGCCTCCGAGTCAGTCAAATGAAGCCATATTTTAGAGCGATCTCTTGATAAAGGTTTCTGTCTGCTTGGTTATGTCTGTGATACTCAGTGTTACGAAGAATCGAACAACTGGAGGTTATATGGCGCAGGGTTTCACCCGGCTCACGGCACAACCGACATACGTCCAAGGTGCTGTCTTTCATTATGGACCTCCTGTAGTTGTTATTCTTTATTAATTACTAGCTTCCGCCCGCGACTTCGACTGTGTCGACTTCAGAAATGGGTCCAGAGATAAATTAAATGTTAAGCCAGCGCCATCTAGTGAGAAAGTAAATTTTAGTTTTTAGCCATTCCTCCGGAAACTTTCGAGTTTCCCGGGATAAAAAGTATCCTATGTGTTAGCCCAATGCCTTATATATCTACCTATCAAGTTTCATCTAAATCTGTTCAGTAGTTTCAGCGTGAAAGCGGAACAAACAAACATCCATACTTTCGCATTCATAAATAATATTATAGTGAGAAGTGTGATTATTATTATTTTAATAAGGCGCCAAAATTTTACACTTCCAATACATATTTTATTAAATTTTCACTTCTATTCATTTTAATATATTTTTTTATTAATCACAATCAAAATATGGAAACAAAACATCGCTTAAACTAGCTTTTATAAGGCGTATTATCATAGTTACTAATTCATATAAGGGTATCATTAAATAAATCAACTGAATGAAGCCGGTGTTAGTCGACAATCAACTTAAACTATCGATCGCCTTTTAAATTTAACCACGGCCTAGGTACGCTATACGTGTCTAGATTACCTAGATACCTATTTTATTGACTATGTCAAGACTTTGTAAGAAAAATATATAAAAAAAATTTAATATGGGATTCTATTCCTGAAACTGAAAAACGTTTATTTAAATTTAAGTTAAAAAAAATGCAATCACTATAATCAAACTCATCATCAAACTCAGCTTTTGGAGCTATTGGCCAACCTCAGTGTCAGAAGTTTTCAAGGCGCCTATAAGGCCTCCGATATTGCTAAAGAACTGTCATCTAGAGCAGCGGTTCCCAATTATTTTTGCTGTAGAACCCTAATTGCTCTACAATTTTTTGGCGGAACCCTACCTCGCCAAAGGGAATATTCATCTTTAAGTCCCATCCAAAACCCATTCAAGTTTGAATTTAATGATTGTTACTTTTGTGCGCGCCATGTTTGTAACCTGTGCGGGAAATAGTAAAATATGTGTTGCACAGATCGGTACCGAATTATACCGAAATGACCGATAAAAGGCAGCATGTCTCCTTTGTGTAATGCCTAACCCTCGGAACCCCTGTGACCTTCCCACGGAACCCGAGGGTTCCGCGGAACACCTTTTGGGAACCGCTGATCTAGTTATCTAGATAGATGCCACTAACAGACAAACCCCTCCTGGTTATGACCGTGTCTGTAGTCAGTTAACCTGCGTAATCGACGAGACCACGCAAGCTGCACTGAGCTACAACCACACTGTATCATATATAGGCTGTCTAGGACATTTTACTGTAGGAACTTCAATTGGTATTATAATAACATGACATTATGACTTTCAGTATCTTCATATTTGCAATTTGAAAAAGTTAACAGTTATTTTTGTCAACTCCACGCAATAAACCAGAATTGTTTTTAAATAACCCTCTGTTTGCCTGTATTCTATTAGTGCAGGGATGTATTCAGGTAAAAGCCTTATCTTTTAAAAATGCTTACAAAGAGCAATATATTAATAAATAATTTTTATTCATTTTGCTAGTAAATTTTGATCTAACTATCCAAACGGAGGGTACGAAATGTTCTCGAGTATGCATTGCAGTCTGTAGCCAGAACTATTTGATGGATTTTGAAATGTAAGCTATTCTTAGTTTTAAAGGATTTAATTTTATCCAGTCGGTATTTTTTTTAAATGGTCAGGTTATTTGACATTTAATCTATTCCAATAGATCGATCAAACTTTTTCCAATAAAGAGTGCAAAGAAAATACGATTCATTATATGTTTGCACGGCTTCCACATAAGTATTATGATACCGAAAAAAATTTCAATAATTTTGCTGCTATTGTAAAAAAAATTGGACTATTATTCATTGAAATTAATCAGGCGATTAGCCAATTTCAAATTTCCTATATCAATTTTGTTACAACCCCCACATTAAGAGACTGATCTTAAAAATAAAATCATATTGTCACACATGTAACCCACCAGGATTTTTTTCCCGTATAGTTACAGTGTGACTGAAAATGGTGTGACACAACGGCAATATAGGTTTATTTACCTTATTTCGGCCCTGTTCGAACTTTAGCGAGGGAAGGCTGAGTATAGTGATACCACTAATGGTAATGGTTTATTAGCCGTCAGTTAAAGCACATTTGTGAGCATGACAATAGCAAGGAGTGGTAAGTTGGTTGTTGTGGCGTAAACTTGATAGCTTATGCAGTACACACAGGATGTTTGTCTGGAAGAGATTTGTTTGTTAGCTATAAGACAGCTGTATTTTGTAATTTTTTGATTTGCTCTTACAGTAATAGATTTCTGTTTGACAAAATAAACAAACCAATACAACAACAAAAAACTAAATGAAACTCGACTGCATTTAAATGTTTCCTGTGTCCATCTAGAGATATTTTTTATTAATAATCAGCAAGTTCATGGCATGATCGCACTTGATGCTACGTGATGATGATCCTAATGATGGAATTACAGGATTACAGGATTCCTCAATGCATGAGAGTCAAGACTATTATATCCCTTGCTTAGAGTATGTCATGATTACGATAGAAAAAAAGAGTTGTGTCATGTGTAACTAGGATAATTTACTTCAAAATCCCCTCTTCCATCATTGGGAGGATTCGCCTCATCGTATAAGTTTATATAATAAATAAATAAGTCTCAGAACAAAATCCACATAAGCCAATCAGTATAAATGTTTATACTCGAAGAGTTCTCAGACACTAAATTAACTTTAGTCACTCCTCCAGAGCCAAAATCCAGTTAACGAAGTCTAGAGGTCTTGACCTTCCCTCTGCTTGAAAGATAATTGACATTTACACATCAGCTTGTCTAGTAATTGACAGAGACAAATATATGAAAGTAAATTTTGTATCCAAATTTGCCTTACGGCTGTTCCGTTAGCGACAAAATTGCCAATTTAATCCCAGACATCAAGATTCTTTGCCATAAGCTTTTTAGCTTATACTTCGTCTGTGCACACAGTGCCTCCGTTTTTCCATACCGATGTCAATGGCCAACATTTAACATAAAGAAATACATGATTGCAAATATTTTTATGTTAATTTATTTCTTTATCAGGCTGCCGAAACGAAGGGTAAAAGGTCTTTTGTTTGGGTGTGTATGTAGGTAGCATGAACTGTGTATAATGCCTAACTTTCAACATTTTACATAAAAAAACAACATTGCAAATAGTTTTAAGTTAAATTATTTCTTTACTTACCACCGAAAAGAAGAGTATATTTTTTCATTGGGTATGTATGTTGTTTTATTGTTACCACTTGTAGCAAAAAAATGGCTGGAAATTTTGAAGGGTACTTTAATATAGCATTGATTACATGACTGCGAAAAGCACGAGAGCGAAAAATGTTACTGCGAAAGATGTTAAAGCTAGAGCGAAATATGATATTATGTTACTTGTACATCCAGAGTCAAACTGAAGGAAATTCATCAAACTTTTCCTGCGAATTCCTCTTGACATCCAGTTTTTTAAATCTTTATTTGTTTTATGGTTTATGAGTTGGACGAAATTGTCATTCTAGCGGATTTGTTTGAAAAAACAACAGGAGCTTCTAGTGAAGTATGTGATGAACTACATATATGGAAGATTATGGAAGAATGCTTATAAAGAACTTTAATATAGTCTGTTAAATATTACTTACAAGTTCATTGTCTATCAAATAAAATAATTTTTGCATTACTAATTTTTTGCTCCACAAAATACAGTACAGAAATACTTAATACTTAAATAAAATTAATACCACAGTATCTAAGACATAGTGTGCTAAAAAGGTCCATATTAAAAATTAAAAATCTTATGTATTTTACTAAAATACGGAGCTCCTGTGCCTGAACTGGGCGATACTGTGATTTAGCGCACCAGGATTTTATTATAGTGTTAACAACATATTATGTCCCCACTGCAGGGGCACGGGTCTCTTCTCTATCGGGAAGGTTAGGCCATACTTCACACACGGGGGCTACGTCCAGATTGGTGGAGGTTGTGGGGCTAGTGGCCAACCCCAGTATAAGAAGTTTTCAAGCCGCCTATAATCCTCCGGCATGGCTTAACGTGCCTTGCGAAGCATGGAAACGGTCGAGATAAATGCCAATAACAGTCAAACCCATTAAGATTATCCCCGTGTCTGTAGTCAGTTAACCTGCGTGATGACGCGACCACGTAAGCCGCAATAAGCCTTTTTTATAGATTTATTCATAATTCGTAATTATTGGCACAAAAATATGGTATGCAAAATCTTAAAAATGCATAATTAGAACATTCATGTTTTCCATATAAGAATAGCATGCAAATGATTATATTTATGCATTTAACTAAGAAAAAAATTGCAAAAAATCCCTAAATTAGGTCAAATAATTCTTTTATATCCTATAAATTAAATTCAGTCAATGCTTCATTTAGGATACCTACATGTAGCTGGGTTTTATTTTACGAATCTTTTAACACCGTATGATAAAAATATTGTCTGTAACGCAACCGTAGGTAAAAAGCTGAATTAATTAATTCTCCGTTCTGGATTAACGGTGTAGATTACAAATACAAACTTCTTATGGTTTCTTTTACCATTACGTTCCTTTTATTTTCTTTATACATAATTATATATACTTCCCGAAACGTTGGGTGTACAAGTTCCGCGTGGCAGAGACGTTGTACTAGGTTTTTGTTTTTTATGGCAGACGAGCAGACGGATCACCTGATGTTAAACGATTACCGCCGCCCATAGTCACCCGCAACACCAGAGGAGTCACAAGTGCGTTGCCGGCCTTTGATATACCTTTTTGGTAGAATATAATATGTAAAGCATCTGCATTCTGCTTAAACAAAAACATTTTTATTACATGACTTTATTTGTTATAACATTTTATTCGTATTGTTCTCGTAAATTGTGAACAACTTTTCTTAACCCATATAATTAGAGAAAAAAAAGTTTGGTGTTCACAAACTGAGTGTGTTAATTTACCGAATTAATATGGAATCAATTTTTTTAAATTGGGGTAAACTTAATAGTGTAACAAAAGAAACAGACCAACTTTTATAATATAAGAAATATGCGGCATAAACGGCCGTATCTCTTGATTGTGTAGGCATAGAAGTTTGATTTTTTTCACAGCTTCAAGGGACTGCAGGCCGGAGTGTTTGATATTTTATTTTTATTTCAACTTGATACGTCTATGCGTTCCTGAGAAAGAGGGTTGTGACAGACAGACAGACGGACAACGAAGTGATCCTATAAGGGTACCTTTTTACTTTTCGAGGTACGAAACCCTAAAAAGAATAAAAATTAATTGAATAAAATAAACCAAAAATTACATTTATATTAACTAAGTATATATTAGTTGCCGAAAAGGATCCTAGACTCAGCATAATGCTTTTACTTTTAATAAAACTTGTTAGTTGAGTTAGAATATTTACTTGTATTTATTATCATGTTCAATACATATTTTATAAACATTTACAATAAGGTTACGGCGCAATTTTCGTAGCCTTTCGCTACGCATTAACCGACTTTAAAAAAGGAGGAGGTTCTCAATTCGTCGGAATCTTTATTTTTTTAAATTACCACAGTCTGAGGTTCTCAGCATTAATTGACTGTAAAAACAAAGACAAAATAGAGATACAATTCTCTAGCACGCTCCCTTCAAACGAATTTGTATTAATATTCCAAATAATAAAATTAATTGTATGCATACTAATAATAGTTAATGCAATTTTGTGAACACGCTATAGAAACGAATATCTGTGTTTGTGGTTTATCAGATATCTTTAAAAATATTTAGTTTTTTTTTAAAGTAAACCAAGCGTAAAGATTGGCGTAATTTTTTATTTTTATGGCAGAGGTGGCAAACGAGCAGACGGATCACCTGATGGTAAGCGATTACCGCCGCCCATAGACACCCGCAACAACAGAGGAGTCACAAGTGCGTTGCCGGCCTTTAATATGAGAGTACGCTCTTTTCTTGAAGGTTTGAATGTCGTATTGGTCCGGAAATACCGCAGGCGACAATTCATTCCACAGTTTCGTTGTGCGAGTCTGAAAGTTTCTAGTGAAACGCACAGTTGTGGACTGCCAACCATCTAAGTGATGGGGATGAAATTGCTGTCGCATAGAACGATGGTGGAAAGAGGCGGCAGGGATCAATCCGAACAATTCCTCGGAGCACTCCCCATTGTACAAGCGATAGAGAATGCAGAGCGAGGCTACATCTCTACGCAGCGCCAAGGAGTCAAGCCGATCTGATATATCCTGGCAGCCCACGATTCGAGTTGCTCTCCGTTGAATGCGATCCAGAGGGAAAAGCTGGTACTGGAGTGCTCCTGCCCAGAGATGAGAACAGTATTCCATATAAGGCTGAACCTGTGCCTTATAAAGTTGCAGGCGATGGGCCGCAGTGAAATACCGTCTCGATCTATTGAGCACACCAAGCTTCTTCGAGGCTAATTTAGTCTGACTGTACTTTTTATATCTAAAACTCATAACACTCAGCTTGAGCAATCGAGTAAAAATAAATGAGATAGAATACAATATGAGAGAGGATTATTTCAATAATCCAACTGAACTAATAGGGACTTTTATTTATTTAACTTCAGTTTTCTCTCCGTTATTATGAATGCGAAAGTATATACGTTTGATTCTTCTTCTTATCGTGACGGCGCGCGGTTGCCTAGTGTTGCACTTAGCATTACCCGCGGTCACGTGTAGGGCATTTAGATTTACAGCTACGGACGTGTGCAACGCGACCATCATACAAATCTAGAAATCAGATGTGCAGGTTTCCTCACGATGCTTTCCTTCACCGTTAAAGCAGTCGGTATGAAAATGCACGTAAGTTTCGAGAAACTTATTGGTGCACTGGCCAGGATTTGAACCCACGACCTCTGGTTAGGAGGACGGATTAAAACATAGGCTATTTTTATCCCGGAAAAATTCATAGTTCCTGTAGGATATCTACTATTAGTTAGGGAACAACTAACAATTTATATATTTATATATTTTCAAGTGGCAGTGGATCAAAGGCTCGACGTGATTTTTTGCAGAGACAATTGACAGGGTGGAATGTGATATTAGATACTTTCATCCCGGAAAGTAATGGTTCCTGAGAGATTCGGATTTGTTTTAACACTATTTTATGCTAAAACTCCTTAACCCATATTAATGTAATACGGCATACAACTGAATTGCAGGCAGGGTACGAGACATTACCTGTAAAAGTGGAATGGAAATGATGGCTATTATTTTAAGTCAGGGTTCGCATGATACATATCAATTGATAAATATCGGATATATATCATGAATTTATATTTATGCATGATATATTATATCAATATCAATATTGATATTTATATTTTCCTAGGTTCTAAGAGCTGATTCTTAAGAATGTATGTGCCAAATCCAAAGAATAAAAATATGATTATAACAATAATAAATAAATAAGTTTAACCGCCGCCTATACCTTGTGGATAGGACGGTTAAATTGTGCCACACGATAAGAGAGAGAGAGAGAGAATAAATGAGTTGACTGACTCGATGGCTAAGTGGTTAGAGCGTGTCCACATGTCCACGGCACGGCGCCGTCGACGTGCAACGGTGCGGTGCCGCGGCGCGGTGCGTTGCCCCGTCGTAGAAATTAACGTTGCCGTATCGTAAAAATTCACGTCACGGTGCCGCAACGTTACACGGCACGGCAGCCTTGGCAGAGAAGTGGCAGTCTGTAGCAATTTGAGCGTGTCCACCTGTCCACGGCACGGCGCCGTCGACGTGCAACGGTGCGGTGCCGCGGCGCGGTGCGTTGCCGTGTCGTGCTAATACACGGCACGGCAACGTCGCCGCGCCGCGACATCGCACCGTTGGACGTTGACGGCGCCGTGCCGTGGACATGTGGACACGCTCTTAGCGATCCTGACCTCTGATCCGAGAGTCGTGGGTTCGATCCCCACACAGAGCAAACTTTTCTGTGATGAGCAGAATTGTTTGCTCTGAGTCTGGGTGTATTATATCTACATATGTATGTATTTAAAAGTATATGTTTATGTATATCAGTCTATGGTTCCCAAGATACAGGGAATCCTAATTTGGGGCCAGATGACGGTGTGTGATTTGTCCTACATATTATTATATAAATAATAAAAATAAAATAGATTACTTAAAAAAGTCGTCTCTGTCCAAAACTTGTCTATGGCTTCTTCTCATGAAAATAATATATTTCCTCTAATACAATCACTGTGGAAACTTATAATAATGCACCTAGTCCAAAAACTATTTTGATGATATTTTTTACAGTTTGTAAGTAATGATCCGTATGAAGAATCCATATTTTTTTACGTGTCCTAGTTCCCCATTACTTTGATCGTCTATAAGTGTAAATCTAAATGCCCTACACGTGACCGCGGGTGATGCTAAGCGCAACACCAGGCAACCGCCGTCTATACCTTGTGTTTAGAACGGTTAATTAAATGTGCCACACGATAAGAAGATTACTTGATTACCTTTTTTGGTAAGTTCATTTCTAATTCTCACGTATAATTATCATCATATATGTACTGACTAGGTGGCTAAGTGGTTAGCGATCCTGACCTCTGATCCGAGAGTCGTGGGTTCGATCCCCACACAGGGCAAACTTTTCTGTGATGAGCAGAATTGTTTGCTCTGAGTGTGGGTGTATTATATTTATATATGTATGTATTTAAAAGTATATGTGTATGTATACCAGTCTCTGGTTCCAAGATACAGGGAATCCTAGTTTGGGGCCAGATGACCGTGTGTGATTTGTCCCAGATATAATTATTCTATCTATCTATCAGCCGAAAGACGTCCACTGCTGGACAAAGGCCTCCCCCAAGGATTTCCACACCGACCGGTCCTTTGCGGCTCACATATTATTATTATTATAGTTTAATTTCATTAACTACCTTCAAATTAGCAAAAATAAATTATACATTCAGTCATTTCGAAAGTGATATCAGAGTATAAAATTAGAATTTGATTTTGATAAACATCTTAAAAAAAAAACATATACCTTCATTTTAAATTCAGCTGTTTCGAAAAAAAAAACGTATTAGAGTAAGAAATAGAGATTATAAATGTAATTTTGATAAATATCAAAAATATCGAAAATATCGCATATACTGGGTGTAACAGAAGTGTGTGACAATACTTCAAGGTTGGCTTTTACCCATCAAACTGAACAACTTTTGTTCTACAACTTTGTTGAAATCGCAAAAAATTTTTTGGACTTTTCATACAAAATAATGGATGCGGGCAGCGCAGGACCGGTCGGCGTGGAAATCCTTGGGGGAGGCCTTTGTCCAGCAGTGGACGTCTTTCGTCTGATGATGATGATGAATAGTAAGTAATGACGATGCTAAAGATGGAAATGGTTTTAAAATAAAATCTGCCCTCTTAATAAAGAAGGCCGCAAAATATATGGAGTTTTCTTATACTTTGCGGCCTTTTTTTTATTAGGGCAGAAATAGGGAGGTCGTTGTGTTATTTGGTTGCCGGAATAAATAAATGCAGATATTTGGCGGCAATACTTTATCAGAAATAGAAATAAAAACTGAGCCGTAGAAAGTTGAACCCAAGGTCAGAGGTATAGATAAAACAAAACAGTGACCTACTTCATAATCGTCGTCCAAATTCGAAACTCCAAGTGCGCCATTAATCAAGAAGATTCATAGAACTCCATCATTTTATACTCAGTTGGAAAACTTTTAAAAGTTTTCTGTCGCTCGCTTGAAGAAAAGTTCAATTTTGCAAATTAAAATACTAGATAGATATTCGATCAGTGTTGCTAGCTTAGTTTTTTACCACTAAATGTGGGGGTTAATATTTCCCTTGCAGGTGGGCAAAAATGTTGGTGGCTTATGGTTTTGGTCGGTATACTTTGTGCTGAATTTAGTAGTGTTTTTTTTTTATGGCAGAGGTGGCAAGCGAACAAATGCATCACCTGATGGTAAGCAATAACCGCCGCTTATAGACACCCGCAACACCAGAGGAGTCACAAGTGCGTTGCCGGCCTTTAATATGGGAGTACTCTCTTTTCTTGAAAGTTTGAATGTCGTATTGGACCGGAATTACCGCAGGTGACAATTCATTCCACAGTTTCGTTATGCGAGGCAGAAAGTTTCTAGTGAAACGCACAGTTAGAGAAATCATATTACAATAATTTGAAGTTGGATGGTAAATAATTAATTTTGAACTGAATTTTAAGGCAAAATTGTTTTATGTCTACCTAAGGCGATTATCACACGGGAGGCGGCCTCTCGTGTGATAATCGACTAAAATGACGAATAAATACGTTTAGTGGGTAGATGAAATGCACAAAAATAGGGTAGATGGTTGCTTTTCTTTTAAACAAACGTCAAAAACTACGATTGGTTGTTGAAATGTTAGTAATAGTGTTGGCTCGACGACCCAAAATTGATCTTGGCGTCCGATATAAGAGGAATCGTTGGAGAGAAGAAGTAGAGAAACATCTGCGCGAACTTCGACATATCGAGTGAAGTCCAGTTCCGTAGTCATCTAGAGGGTAAGGCTAAATTAGCCTCAAAGAAGCTTAGTGTGCTCAATAGATCGAGACTAGGGTTTGCATTATCTGTTCAAATTTATTATCCGGATAAAACGGATATTAAATAATGATTTATTTCAATTTATTTATTTATATCGCAATTTGTGACGCATACGTGAGGTTCTGTTCTAGAAGTCTTTATCAAGAGACACCTGAGTTTCCTAGCACTACATAATTCAATAGATTTTCTCATGTGACTAGTATTTTAAATCGATAAATTTTGACCTTGAGCATTGAGCCCTCTGATGATGCCCATAGCATGTCTTAGTTCCGTATCACTGACAACACACACTGGTCCAAGATCTAAATTTTTAGAAACTGCGGTAATTTTAAAGCGAAGATATTTCGGAGCTTATCAAACAACGCTCTACTGAGACCATCGAGCAGTTTTAAATCCACAGTTGGTATGCCCTTGGAATTATATCACCTGACGATAATTGATGATTATCCTGAAAGATGGAAGCGGTCTTGCCAAGATAACCCAACGCATTATGCCTAGATCTACAAAGGTATGACTGCGATATCGTCAATATCACCACAAAATAGATACAAAAGGTCCGCTCAATACAAACCACCAAAATCGTTAGCATATACATGCTTATAGAAGTATACGGTCGTTAGAGGCAAGGTCACGATCGCACAGTATCGTGAACTTGCCTAGAACGACCGTATACGTCTATAAGCATGTATATGCTTAGGATTTTAGTGAACGTATTGAGCGGACCTTCTGTATCTATGTATTTTGTGGTATCACAGTATAAGGACAATATGCAGTATGGACACTCCCTGCCGCTCTCTGAAGGCTACCTCACCCCTCCTGTGTGACCGATGTGTGATCATATTTGTCAAGGGGTTGGCAAACCAAAGCACAGTTTATTAACCAAAGACAATTTTTTTAAGAAAAGAGCTTAAGGCTTTTAAGGCTATACAGCCTTGTCTGGTGTATACAGCCTTCACTTTATTTGTAAAAGTCTAGCTAACAATAAAGAACAATGAAGGCTAATTGAACCTCGATTCAACCCTAGTACATCACGCCCACATTTACATGTGTACAAACATGAATGTCTATGTAGTAAATAATGGCGCGAAATTTGTATGAAGTGTCTGGGGTGTGCGTCAGTATATAAAAGGCCGATTGAATTTAAAACAAGGAAATTGATGTTATTGCTTATTCCTCTCTAGTCCAAAAGCTTGAAGACAGGCAGCAGTTTTTCGGAGAAATATCTATGTTAGTCTCACCCCTCGCTGCAGCTTAGGTTTTTAATTCTGATCCTGGAAGCTGACTGACATGGTGGCCTTTTGGCACCGTCGGAAATACTGCGAAATGGCACAGGTCTCGATTAAATCGAATACTTTTTTCATAGTCCAAAATGCCAAGCATAGTGACGAACACTCTGCAGTCTTCTGTTATGTTATCTGTCACAGCGTACACAGACTGTTAAAAAAAGTGCGTTTGAAGGTGTTACTCAGAATCAAGTATTGAAATTTTTCCCTGTATATGTGATCTAGGATACTGAAACCTTTTTTGGAAATTGGCTTGTTTGGGTGGTTGGAAGTCGTCATACCTGCGAACGAGCGTTAGTAGACGTAATTTGATTAAAAATATGCTTCTGTAATCGCCTTCTAAACAAGTTTTATATTATCCGGACATTCGGATAATTTACAACAAATAATTCGGATAGTAAAATTGATGGGTATCCGGATAAAACGGGTATCCGGATATCCGAATTGCAAACCCTAATCGAGACGGTATTTCACTGCGGCCCATCGTCTGCAACTTTAGAAGGCGCAGGTTTCGGCCTCATATGGAATACTGTTCTCATCTCTGGGCAGGGACACCCCAGTACCAGCTTCTCCCTCTGGACCGCATTCAACGAGGAGCACCTCAAATCGTCGGCTGCCAGGATATTTCAGATCGGCTTGACCCCTTGGCACTGCGTAAAGTTGTAGTAGCCTCGCTCTGCTTTCTCTATCGCATGTATAATGGGGAGTGCTCCGAGGAATTGTTCGGATTGATCCCTGGCGCCTCTTTTCGCCATCGTTCTACGCAACAACATTTTCGTCCCCATCACTTAGATGGCTGGCAGTCCACAACTGTGCGTTTATCTAGAAACTCTATTCTGCCTCCCACGCGCCTCGCCTCGCCTCGTACAACCAAACTGTGGAATGAAATTGTCGCCTGCGGTATTTCCGGACCGATACGACATTTAAACCTTCAAGAAAAGAGCGTACTCCCATATCAAAAGCCGGCAACGCACTTGTGACACCTCTGGTGTTGTGGGTGTCTATGGGCGGCGGCAATCGCTTACCATCAGGTGATCCATCTGCTCGTTTGCCATCTCTGCCATAAAAAAAAGTCCAGAGAACAAGGAGTTTTTTTATAATAATTCAAATTTCGGGAGCTTTTGAAGCCAATATCACCTGATAGTAAGTGACGATGGAACGCGAAATTGCAAATAAAACCTATTCACTAGCTATTACGTCATATACTTTATACATGTAATGGAATTTCAAAAATTTCATAATTCACATTGTCATTTAAAAATCGAAGTGTGAACTATGAACATTTTTTCTACAGTAAAAGATCTTTTTAGTGAGCAATTAATCTTAATTTATTAAATTATACTCTTCAACTACACGATTATGTCAGTGCTAACCAAAACATTTGGCAACATTGTCCCAGATTGGCTTGTTTGATGCCTTCCTTGATAAGCCATAAACGAGTACATAGATTTTTCAATACAAATACAAATATTCTTTATTTGTCATTGAAAAAGGTGCATAATATAAGATTTTAAGATAAAAAAGAATCTCTTTTTCAGCCATAGATAAATTACAGCATGCAAATTACAATGATTATAAAATATAGTTTTGAAATCTAATTAAGTACTAATTATCAATTATAACTACATAAAGAGCGGGAGAATATTAAATTAGATTTTGTATGGCGACTAAATTATTTAAGAACTTCACAGTCGCATGGTAAAAACGATTTATTTCATAAAAAAAATATGGTTTCATATATGCACCGTGAAATATTTTTTTCAATGGAGAATATGAGTTACTTATAGAATATAGAATGTTATATTTTTATTGCAAACTTACGTTATAAAAAAATATTATTTCTGCAGTATGAAACAAATCCAAGACATCAGAATCTCTGGAGTAAAAAATTCTAACTCTTTTTTTCGTGCGGTTACATACCCATCCATACATGTAAAAATAAGAAACACCCTAACCCAATCAACCTACAAATCTATCGAATATTTGCACTGGGTGGGAATCGAACCTACGACAATCGGCTTAGCAGACAAGTGCGCTGCACAAACCACTATACTATCGTGTTAGTCGATATGCTATTTCATTTGAACCATAATTTATAGATACATGATTATTTACGATCAGAAATATTTCGCCGTTCCGTGAACTATATTAAAAGAGGGTAGAAAGAAACCGCTGACACATCGAGAAATGCATTAGTGGAACGTAAGGAATGCTCTAAACCAGAGTTTCTCAAACTTAATGTAAAATTTTGTTTGATTAAAACCTTAAAATTTCTTAAGAAAAGGTTGTTTGTTTTATTTATTTATCACAAACCTTACAAATATAAAATCCTATTGCAATTCAAAAACGTAACATAAGTTGCAACGAAATAGCTATAGGACGTTACAGTTAACAGTAAGTTTCTACTCATGAAACAAGGTTGCCTGGAAGTGATAAGACCGAAGAGATTTGAATCCATTTGTTTTCGTTTCCTGAAAAAAATTGTTGTGGAAAGTTATTCAGTTTCGTCTACTGAGCAAGCCCTTAAAGTTTTCGGAAACCTGTCACTTTCTACGTACTTTGTATTTTTGTTATTGTGCATACACTGCTTTTATATTGTATTACAGTAAAGAAAATTTAAATTGATTTGAAAAATAAACTCTTATTTGTTTGGTCCAAAAACTTGGTAAAATACTTTTCTGTAAGTACAGTCAAGGAAAAAAACTTTTCAATTCTAAATGTCTACGAAGTTAACTGCTACCCTTCAAAAACACGACTATAGCGGAGTTCAAATACACTAAAGCTGTGAAAATACAGCCACTATAAAAATATCCTTTTAATCAGAATAATTTTTAAAACTATATTCAATTAAATGTCCGTGAAAATCAATGAAATATTTTAAAGAAAAGATATGAATATAAATTCTAAAATATCAACTATTTTAAAACACATACTTCTTCTTTTAGTGGTTAAGAAAAAAGTTGGGAACCGCTGCTCTAAACGTAGGCTTCGAATTTATACTGTCAATAAATAGTTTCTGTTGGGGCGTTTGTGCTTTGTAAAACGAATAATTGGCACCAAGTCAGAAATTCATAAGTTTAAAGGACTTTTATTGTTTTGAAGTCGATTTTTGGAGTGGAAAATTTTATCTCGGAAACTGATTCAGTCTAGCTTGACATGGGGTAAATTGTGATTTTACAGTCGAAATACAATAAGTAGATTTAAAATGGAGTGATCGAACAGAATCTGTCTCACCAGATGAACTGATGACTCGCTAGTAGCCTCTGCTCGTGCTAAGTAAAAAACCTGTTTTTAATTTTGGTTATTATGAAGATCTCGTGAGAAAATTCTTTGATCTTCTTTTACTTTCTTAGTAAAAGAAGATCAAAGAATTTTCTCACGAGATTTTTTATTCATGAAACTGAATAACTTTTTTCTGAATCTACGAATTAAATTATGAATTCCCATAAGCGAATAATTTATTTTGTATGAAAATTTCTCAATTTTTCAACGATGTGTCATGTTTATCAGTTTTCTTAAAAACTTGACCAGTCACACATACAGACATGTTAAAGCGAAATAGTTCTGTTCAAATCCAAACGGTTCATGAAGGAACATAACCTAAAACTAAAACCTGCGCATCATCCAACGATATTTGAGGTTATATTATACCGGCCTCCACGCTTCGATTCCTCGGTCAGTCAAGTCAGAACAGTCTGGCAGACTTTATAGGCAAGTGTCTGGCTAGTGACAGGAGGTCAAAGGAGCCCGACGGGGCGCGGGGCCAGAGGGAAGCAGGCAAATGATACGACCGGGTATTCGCCGCGCGGATCGATGCCACATGGCAGAGCTGTGGGCTGTACGCGGCCCGCAACCCTCCCTCCACCCTCCGCGTTACTCCCCCGCACCCCCACACGCAAATGCACACACACACCGCGGAATTCATCTAATGTGTTCTGCCAAATGATCCGTTCCGAATATTAAGTCGTCTATGTAGATAAAACGGATATTCATCGGAACAGTCTCATCATTTAGTATTGGATATTCATTAAGTTTTTCTTGTTTTAGTCAAGGTTTTTTAGTAATCATTGCCTAATAAAGTCAAATGAGTTTCTATTTTCTATAATTTCTAATAAGAATTTTTAATAGTCATCTTATTAGAATTTGATGAAAGCCATTGTATTTATCAATGTGACAAAAAAATCATCACCTAATTTTAAAATATTATATATCGTTTAATATCCAAAGCGTCATTCTTCACAATCTCAAAATATCATAATCGGATTTAACACAGTAAGCAATAACAATGAACAGGTTGTGTAGGTTTTCAAGCTGAGGCAGCGCACCCCTCGGGGGGTTAATTGTGCCACGTGGGAGCAATTATTTACTCCCAGGTGCCACGTGCTACCCTTCGCTACCGGCTTATAAACTAACCAAACTTACACTAACATACCTTTCTAGCCATACTACTTAGTCTTTATCATATACATTGCTATTAAAACTAAAGTCTTCATTCATCTATACTACATCTAGGTTATAGTTTACTTCAACTACTAGAATGGTACCGAACATAAAGGTTAAACCAATCACAGATATATGTATATACACGAACACTAAAATACATAGAACTACCAGCAAAGCACTGCGGAGGAGCTAACTAAAAATCAAGAAATAAGATGGTGAATTTACAGACAATTCAACGTTATGTTTCTACAAGGAATACAGAAATTGAAATCGACTTTAGAGCCAACAATATAAAGTTCAGTTTCGGTTTTCGCCGCTAAAACGAAACGTACAAATGTATGCTGCGATATAACTGTGTGGTTCTAGTAAGCAGTAAAAGGATATATTACTTCAGTTACTGATGTTTTATTTGGAGTTTTAGTGGTGCAGTTGCATTTATATGGTTAACCGAAATCGCTAGCCACAAAATACTCTCGCAAATGCCATGCTAAATCTCACATGCGCTCAATAAATGACATAATATTTATCAAGATGACACTAAGATGGTAACATTGCCTTGATATGACATTAAGAGGGAAGTTTCTGCATCTGCTCTAGGTAATAGCGGGCTGATAACTATCTTCTAGGACTACAAAAGCATTGCCTGGTTATAATAAAATGCAAAAATGTAGCATTCGAGCGGTTCGCCGACGACACCCTGAATGTAGGGCACGTGATCAGCAGCACGCTTCTCAACTCACATTAGTCACAAACAGGCACAGTCCTAAAAGGTTCCTTACAACTAAACTGTAAAAATATAACAACACAGTCAACAGCAGTAGATTTTTCTAGGATATGGACGCGTTTTGAGGTACCGCGGGGTCCTCATTTGGGTCGTGCGTTTGGCACGTGCGGCGGGCGCGGCAGTCGCGACTCGACTGGGCGCCGGCGACACCCCTCCCCCTGTCGGCCCCCGCTGCATCCTTCAAACGCTCCCTGATAATCGGGAGAAAATACAACATACAGTTGTTGGTTGTTGCAATTGGTGTGACCCAAGGATCTTCCATATCTTATATTTCGTAAGGACAGGAACATTAGTGTCGAATAGGGATCAAATAGTGAAAGTTCAATTTAAGTACACATGTGTCAGTAATTTACTGTCAGTCTGGTAGTCTGTGAGTGTCTGTCAGAGTAACA